>JAWNPF010000055.1:15162500-15370000 GCA_035045185.1 Drosophila meridiana
TGCATGACTTGGCAAGAAACAGCATTAAGATAAAAGCATGTAGCATGAGTAACCCAATCAGGTGGAGAGCCCCACCCCACCAGTTCACCCGGTGGTCTTAGATTGCGCATACGCCGCATACGCCGAGGCTCACAAAGCTTTAGCCACAAATTATAGCGAGAAAAAAATAATACAAAATAAATATAAAAATAAAAACAAAGTCGCCATCTGCGTCTGCATGAGCAATCAAAATTTGGTTAAAGAGGCTCGGCTTTATTTTGGTTGGGATTTACTCAGCACGTGATACGTTTAACGAATGGCTCTAGATGGGCCCAATATGAACCTGTTGCGAACAACGGCTCAGCCTGTGAATCCCAGCACAAAGAATACAAAAACTATGGCTCACGCAAGGCAAACAACTGCAACACCAACAACAACAACAGCAACAGCAACAGCAACACCAACAACAACATCAACTGTCAGTGTTCCACGTTAAAGCCGGTTTTTAAGTTTTTGCTCTTTTATTTATACTTAAGCATATATATTTTTCCGCTCACTCTCTCTGTCTCTCTCTGCTTAAACGTGACGTCACTTTTGACGTTCATAAGTGGAGTGCAACCTGAGATTTAAATATAAAGTTTTGCACTCACTTTTGGACTGGCTGGCAGCGTCGTATCGATCGTCTGTCCCGCTATCGTACAAATTGAGGCACTTAAGCCTCATGAGCCCATAAATAAATTTGATATAAATGATATTTAACCCATATTTGTGGCTGACAATAATTTGCCCCGAAAATGGGCGTGAAATTCCTTATATCGTTTTTTTTTTATTATATACCAATATTTACACACAATGGGCCTACCACAGCCTAAAAATGGGTAGACAACCGACATTAATATACTTTTATGCAGATATATATGGCTCTGCACTGTCTATAAGACCTGGCCATAAGTCGTGTTACGTGCCGTGTCCTTGAGCTTGCCGCAATTATGGCAACGGTCACGATGATTTGACTTTCTTGCATGGGACGCACCTGGCCGCTGATTGCAATACGATCAGCGCTCTGTTGAGCCACGTTTAAGCCCTGCAAGTAAGCCTTTAATAATTGAAAATGATATTGATTCTATGCACCTGGCACATTACTTCCACAAATATTCTATTGAATTATTGCTGAACATGTGATTTGCGTTTGCTGTGATTGAAATTTGATTGGCATGTGCTGGCAAAAATTTGCACTTTAATGGATGAACTTTTGAGCGCAAATGCGCGAGCCAACTGGCCTGCCAACTGTTTATTTCTTTAACTGATTATTGAAGGAAAGTAAACAAGGAAAAAAATGTATATATATAAATATATACATATATATATATAAATGTATATAATTATGTATTTATATTTTTGTATGTATATACATATTTATTTATTCATATATTAATAATATATATATTTTTCTGGATAATTTGATTATGAGAATGTTTCATTTCATATTATATATATTTTATATATTTTTAAAAATTTTATAGATCTGCTTATTCTTCGCTTTCTAGTTATAGAAGGTCCTAGAGTCTGTACCTCTCTCTCTTCCTCTCACGCTCTCTCACTCACTCTCTCTCTATCTCTTCTCTCTCTCTCTCTCTCTCTCTCTCTCTTTCTTCCACACACTCTGCCTCTCTATCTCTTTCTTAAGTACACGATATTTTCTGATTCTGTATGTGAAAAATACCCTAACAATAAATAATATAAATAAATAAATAAAATCAATCATTTTGAGTCGTCGTCATAGAGACTTACTTACATCTATTTAATAATCCTTCGATTATCTTATAAAGATTATAAATGCCTTTGCAACATTGCACTCTTTCGACCTTCTTAAACTCTTACGTATCAATAGCTTAACACATTATAGGATTAGAGCACGAGTGCACTATTACATAGCTGCATGTGGAACTGCGCATAACGTGTGATAAGCCAATACATATTTCAGTTATAACCCAAACAAGCTCTGCGTACGTCGCATTTCCTCAGCCGAACGCTAAATCATTTCGCACGTTGCCCTTTTCCGGTGCCAAATAAGCATGTCTAGTCTAAGCCTCGGCTAATTGACGGTGACAGGCAGCCACACCTCCCAGGCACAAGTCAGACGTGTGTCAGACGGCATGACGAATGTCCAAATATAAAAATATTCATACACCTCTATAGCTATATATGCTCATTAGGGCATGCTGTATTACATCAGTCTTTGGCTCATGTGTCTCGAGTGTTGATAAGATTGCGATGGGGTTTTCGCTTAAGCCTGATAAAGGAAATAACGATAATCACACCGAGCGAACGATGGTCAATCAGAAAGAGCCAAGAGCAGCTTTCAATGCACAACTCCCAATACCATTAACATAAATCCAATTTAATTAAGTCTCCATCTGCCCAGCTGCTCACACTGTCCGGCAAAAGTTTGCTCTGGATATTGTATGGTGACTAGGTATGAATGCGAATTTATATTTAAGTAAGTATTTATGTGATACGCTCTTTTTATCCGCCTATAATTGAATAAAATGCGGCTTTATCAAAGGCGATGGCAAAAAGACAAATATTGGCACAACTTTTTATCTGAGCTTAGTAACTTTGTCATCGTTGAACGAAAGGCAACAAAAAGATTTGGCCACTAGCAATTGATTGACTTTCAGATGCCCTGTAATCACGTCAAGCAAGCTGAATATCTAATCAATTTTTATATTTGATATCAGCTAGTATAACTTTTAATCAATTGCCTTTCACTTTCGTTTGTTGCATAAGACACAGAAATATTTGCACAAAGAATATGAATACATACGTTAATCTAATTAATCTTTACAGTTATCGCTGTAATCATACGATATTGTACTAGATTCGAACATATGTTTGCACTATAAAAAGTGTTTAATTTGACCCCTTTGGCCTCTTACAATGATGTATATTATACATACGGCTCTGATCTTTGACTTTATATAATGATGTATATTATACATACGCGTAGGAACTTTGACTCTTTATAATGATGTATATTATACATACGCCTCAGCAGTTTGACTTCATATAATGATCAATATTATACATACGGCTTCAGATCGTTGATCTCCACTTTTTCATTATTTTTAATGTGCACGGCTAGCTGAAAAGATTGTAATGCAAACTCGAAACATGGAAACTTACAACGAACAATATTACACATCAGGCTCGGGCACGATTGGGAGGAGTGAGTGTTAGTGTATGCCCCATCTTTATAGATTCTAGTATAAACTTTTCCATTAGCTCGTTAACTCGCCAGCACGACAATAGCCAACAGAAAAAGCAAAAAAAGCAACAGAATTATAGCGAAAAACAATAACAAACACATTAGCATCGTTGCCAATGAGTTGCTCTCATTGTTGTTGTTGTTGTTGTTGTTGTTGTCGTCGTCTGCTTGTCATTGATTCACGTTCATTGTCTGGCGGAGCGTTAGTGACGTTCATTTTTTTTTTTACTCTTTCCTATTGACCAGTGGAAAAATAAAGCTACAAAGTGTAACTAAACGTAAACACGAATTAAGTATGCAAAAGCCCAGTGAATCGTTAAGGTAGTCTGAAAGTCACATATCACAGCAGCATTTCTGCAACTGCTTTCCATGTGCCTGATGTGCTTGGGCTTCGGACACGCATCGGAAAATTTTCCGTTTCGTGATAACGAATTTTGATATACTCAAATTTGCATATTGACCAACAAAAATTTATTGAAATTCTTGGAAAGATTATAGTGGGAGAGCTTAAAATTGGATCAATCAAATTAGGCATAAATTGAGTTGTGGGAATGTTAATTGACATATAGTAAATTGGTAGTTGTTGGTATATGTCTCTCTCAATTTTGCTATATGCTTTACCTATATCGTTTTCTTTCCCTTTTGCTCTGTCTCCCTCTCCTAAAAGTCTGATTTATAATTCCATTGCAATATCTTTGTATTTCTAATCAAATCACAAATTTTTCAAATAAACATTTTATTTGTGTTTATATTTTAATTTTTATTCTTACATAAGCATGGTTAATAAAGATGATCCGAAACGATTCGCAAATGCATTAGATTCATTCTGTCGGAAATTTTACCATAAGCTGTTTATCTTATCAGTCGATACAGATCTAATATGTTCCCCACTTTCGGTACAAATCTGCGCTGGAATGTTGCGCATGGGCGCCAAGGATGATAGTGAAACGAGCCGTCAACTGGATGCCGGCCTACAGTTCAGCTCATCCGATGTCAATGAGATAGGTGAAGGTTTCCATAACGCTCTCAAGTACTACCAGCAGTATAGTGTCTTGCGCATGGCCAACCGAGTGTATATTATGGACAGTATTCACTTACGTAAGGGATTCTGCGATGCACTGACCCTAAATTTTCTTTCAACTCCCGAACGTATTGACTTTAAGAATGCCCAGAAATCTGCTGACACAATCAATAGCTGGGTTGAGTCCCAGACGAACAATCTTATAAAGAACCTTGTTAGTCCCGATTCTTTAAGCTCAGATACTCGTCTGGTGCTGATCAATGCGATTTATTTCAAGGGCGCCTGGGATATTAAATTTGATGAGAAAATGACGCAAAACGAAGATTTCTACGTGGATAAAAAAAATAAGATTCAAGTATCTATGATGAACTCATACGACAAATACTTCTATGCGGAACTCTCAAGGTTAGATGCAAAAGCATTGCGGATGAATTATAAAGATACTAAGCTGTTCATGTTGATCATACTGCCCAATAAAAAAGATGGCTTAGTGTGTCTTGAGAAGGCTCTAAGGTCAACAACCCTAGAAAGTATAATATCACAATTGAAGAAAGTGGAAGTATCTGTTAAACTGCCAAAATTTAAAACAGAATTCAGTGTGGAATTAACACCTGTCTTCAGGTCCTTGGGTGTGGAAAAAATATTTACCAGTCCGGAATTTGATAAAATACTCGAGATGAAACAGCTGCTGGCAGTATCCCGCATTATGCATAAGGCATTCATTGAAGTTAACGAAGAGGGTACCGAAGCGGCAGCTGCAACTACTATGGAAATTTGTTTTTTGTCAGCTATGGCGGATATACCCAAAATTTTTTATGCCGATCATCCATTTTATTATATTATTTATGACGAAATCTATGGTTGCCTGTTCATGGGAAATCTTAAGCATAAAGGTTCGAATTTAATGAAGTACTTCCAAGTTATGCGCAACCTGTAAAGGAGCCTGCCCGAAGTTTTATGCCAAAAAATGAAACATGTATGAAAGGCTTAAAAAAATTAAATATCTATCTAAAGTTAAATATAAAATAAATATGCAGAACTCTGCAAATATGTGGATTCTCTTTTGCACTCACCATGACATTCTTAATACTACAGATGAAAGCGGGAAGAAAACAAATCGAATGCAAAAGAATATGTTAGCTTTCAACTTACTAAATTAAATTTTCGTAGTCACCATAACTTCATCTCATACGTTTTGTAAAATCAGATTGTAAATAAAAAGTCAGAAACTGTCAAAATTCAAACGTCAATTTTGTTAGTTTTATTTTAAGGTAAGCATGGCGGATGACGATGATAACGAAGAATTTACGAATTCGTTAGATACATTCTCTCGAGACTTATACAATAAGCTAGTTGGCTATGTCAGCCGATAAGGATCTTATATGTTCCCCACTTTCGGTACAAATCTGCGCTGGAATGTTGCGCATGGGCGCCAAGGATGATAGTGAAACGAGCCGTCAACTGGACGCCGGACTCAAATTGAACTCGTCCGATGTCAATCAGATAGCTAAAGGTTTCCATAACGCTCTCAAGTACTACCAGAAGTACAGTGTGTTGCGCATGGCCAACAGGGTGTACGTCATGGACAGCTTTAACTTACTCCAGAACTTCAGCGATACGCTAACCCAAAAGTTTCTTTCAACTCCCGAAAAAATGAATTTTGCTAATTCCCAGAACGCGGCTACCGCTATCAATGGCTGGGTTGAGTCCCAGACGAATAATCTTATAAAGAACCTGGTTAGTCCAGATTCTTTCAGCTCAGATACTCGTCTGGTGCTGATCAATGCGATTTATTTCAAGGGTGCCTGGGATATTAAATTTGATGAGAAAATGACGCAAAACGAGGATTTCTTCGTGGATGACAAAAATAAAATTCAAGTATCTATGATGAACTCTACGAATCAGTATTACTATGTGGAACTCCCAAAGTTAGATGCAAAAGCACTGGGGATGAGTTATAAGGATACTAGATTGTACATGCTGATCATACTGCCCAACAAAAAAAACGGATTAGCGGATCTTGAGAGGGGTTTAAAATCAACAACCCTTGAGAGTATAGTATCTGAACAGTTCTACACAGAAGTATCTGTCAAACTGCCAAAATTTAAAACTGAATGCACTATGGAATTGACTCCTGCCTTTGAGGCCCTGGGTATGGAAAAAATTTTTAACTGTCCAGAATTTGATAAAATGCTGGGAGAAAGTGAGTCGCTGAAAGTATCCCAAATTGTGCACAAGGCATTCATTGAGGTTAACGAAGAGGGTACCGAAGCTGCAGCTGCAACTGCTATAACAGCTACTATGGTAGTGACGTCAGCTACACAAATACCCTTAATATTTTATGCTGATCATCCATTTTACTATATTATTTATGACGAAATCTATGGTTGTCTGTTCATGGGCAATTTTAAACATACAAATCAGAATTCAGTAAATACTTCGAAGCTGTGCACACCCTGCAAGTCAGCTTGCCCAAGATTACATGCAAACAAATGAAATACAATATATACAAGACTTTAAAAATAAAATATATATCTGAAATTATATATAAAATAAATATGCAACAACTATAAAAATGTACAATTATTTTGATGCTCTTTTGCACTCACCAGGACATGTTCTTAATACTAGAGATGAAAGTGGGAAGAAAACAAATCGACTGCAAAAGCATACGTTAGCTTTCAACTTACTAAATTAAATTTTCAGACACTAAAATTTCATCTCATTTGTTTTGTAAAATCAGATGCTCAAATAAAACTCGGAAGCTGTCAAAATTCAAACGTCAATTTTGTTTGTTTTATTTTTAGGTAAGCATGGCGGATGACGATGATAACGAAGAATTTACGAATTCGTTAGATACATTCTCCCGAGACTTATACAATAAGCTAGTTGGCTTGTCAGCCGATAAGGATCTTATATGTTCCCCACTTTCGGTACAAATCTGCGCTGGAATGTTGCGTATGGGCGCCAAGGATGATAGTGAAACGAGCCGTCAACTGGACGCCGGACTCAAATTGAACTCGTCCGATGTCAATCAGATAGCTAAAGGTTTCCATAACGCTCTCAAGTACTACCAGAAGTACAGTGTGTTGCGCATGGCCAACAGGGTGTACGTCATGGACAGCTTTAACTTACTCCAGAACTTCAGCGATACGCTAACCCAAAAGTTTCTTTCAACTCCCGAAAAAATGAATTTTGGTAATTCCCAGAACGCGGCTACCGCTATCAATGGCTGGGTTGAGTCCCAGACGAATAATCTTATAAAGAACCTGGTTAGTCCAGATTCTTTCAGCTCAGATACTCGTCTGGTGCTGATCAATGCGATTTATTTCAAGGGTGCCTGGGATATTAAATTTGATGAGAAAATGACGCAAAACGAGGATTTCTTCGTGGATGACAAAAATAAGATTCAAATATCTATGATGAACGCTACAAATCAGTATTTCTATGCTGAACTCACAAAGTTAGATGCAAAAGCACTGAGGATGAGTTATAAGGATACTAAATTATCCATGTTGATCATACTGCCCAACAAAAAAAACGGATTAGCGGATCTTGAGAGGGGTTTAAAATCAACAACCCTTGAGAGTATTACATCTGAACTGCTCCCCTCAAAAGTATCTGTTAAGTTGCCCAAATTTAAAACTGAATTCACTATGGAATTGACTCCTGTCTTCAAGGCCCTGGGCATGGAAAAAATATTTAGCAGTCCAGAATTAGATAAAATGCTGGGGGATGGTCAGCCTCTGAAAGTATCCCAAATTGTTCATAAGGCATTCATTGAGGTTAACGAAGAGGGTACCGAAGCTGCAGCTGCAACTGCTATGATGGTAATGGTAAGGAGCATGCCTAGTGCACCGGAGATGCCCAAAGTATTTACTGCTGATCATCCATTTTGCTATGTTATTTATGACGCTGACTATGGCTGTCTTTTCATGGGAAATCTTAAACATAAAGATCCAAATTCAATAAATACTTCGGAGCAGTGCACACCCTGTAAGTCAGCTTGCCCAAAGTTACATGCAAAAAAATAAAATATATTGTATATGGGACTTCTAAAAATAAAACAAAACACCAAATGTAAATTTGAACTAAATATGAGCAAATTATTTATATTTACAAATTCAATAATCAATGATATTCTCGTATAAATATGCCAAACTAGGGCTGTGCTCTCATCTGTAATCTCTTTGGATCACACGCTCATCTCCAATTCAGAATACCGAATGAGCAGTCGCATGTGTTTAATTTGATATACCGGTAGTCAAATCATTAACAGAAACGCACGTAAATACTGCAATTTATGTAGATTCTGTTACTTTTCCGCTAATGAGATCTAACAGAATTACTTGTATCATTTGAAAGAGATAATCATTCCAGCCGAGACTATTACGCAGCGTAATGCTTGAGCGCTGACTACGTTCCCGACTAAAACTAAAACTAGTTGATTTCGATATATATCATATACGTATGTAGTTTGCTAATAGCACTCCAATGGTCAGCGGAGAAGACAACAGAAAATGACTCAGCCTGCAATAATCACTGCACAAATAGATCATATCAATGAGAGAGATATGCTTACTACGAAAAAGCACACTAGTCGGGGAACTACGGCACTAGCTCATGGATATCATGGTGTTTCAGTAATGTAAGTAAAAGGCATATCAAAGCATATATATAAGTATATATTTATTTATATATAATTGTTTTTTTTTTTTTTGTATAATTCCTAAGTATACAACCACATAATTATGTATTGCAGACCAATTAGTTAGTTAGTAAACCGCCAATATATTTATGCATTTATTCCGTGTAACACCGCAGAGCTCATTTGTATATTCTAATTGTAATTACAGTTTACACTAACTAGCGCATTGCGGCTCTACGTTCTGTAATTCAAAGCAGCTGCCAGTTGACCCAAATGGAGTGACCTTAGCATCTGCCAACATTTGCCAAGCCAATGTAGCAGTTGCCTAATCAATTTAGCGACCCTCAAGCAATATAATTAACCAATTACAGCTCGAAAGCTTACCTCAACTAAGAGAGCCCAGCGGCAGGTGCAAAGCACTTGAAATTACTGAAATGTGCGAAAACCACAGCTGCCAATAACAATATGCCTATCAACACTGTTTAGGTCCATCCGACCAGAGGCCAATAGCAAATGGCAGCAATCAGGTCATATATCCGAGCCATCTATTAGAGTTTAATGCAATTGATGATGACAGCCTGTGGGCGATAGGTATTGAGTGGCGGCGAGTGCTGTGACACCTGTGGCCCATAGACGACCTGTCAAAGCTCTCTAATTACATTATCTATATCTCATTAGCAGCCCTTCCAGTGTGTCACTTTAGGCGGCGCTATGTTATGTGGATCGTCTCGAATTTATGCAAAAAGCACACAACGTTTCAAGCGAACGAGTTCACTGCACTCGGGGCTGGGCTGGGGCAGACGATGTCTGATTTTGGCTATCAGCATCAAATTACCCGAAAGGCAAAAAAAGACGAAAGTGAATTATTATGAAGAACTAGAGGATACCCAGTGAATAAGCATAGATGGATAATAACAGCGAATTAAAAGAGATAATAAAATTGACCAAATCAAAACTTAAAGACGCCTTTTAAACGCCTTCAATTATGTTGCTAGAGTCTGTGCACTCCAGTTAGCCAAGCAAATTGCTGTATAATAAAAATGCAAAAAATAAAAGAGAACATACATATATGGAAAATGCTCGCCAGTGGCCGCGTTGAGGTCAAAGTGTTTGACACATGTGAGTGGCCATAGACAATAGAGATGCCTGCGGCATACACAGTTCGCGGTCTACAGCTCATGCTGATGCTCATGCTCGTGCTGGAATATCATTTCACATAAAAATGTTGGCAGGACAACTCAAACGCAAACAAGAGAAGAAGAGAAGCAGTCGATGGCTTCGTTTAAGCTTGAGTCTGGACAGTTGTCACATCATCTGCTTAAGGCCAATGGCTTGGCCACTTCTGATGCGTGTATGGACTTGCCCCCGTTTTTCCCAGTTTTTCACTTTAGCAACAAGGTCAGCGACTCCTACGCCATTCAATTGAAAATTGTGCTCTGCTCTGCTCGGCTCTGCTCTGCTCTGCTCTGTTCTGTTATGTTCTGTTTCCGTTTCTGTTTGTGTTTACTAGGCAATTCAGAAATGAAAACAGAAATGCATTTATTTATAGCTGGACAACACGCCATGCAGGCAAACTGACCTACATTCAGTTCCGTGTCGCATCGTGTCTATAGAATATGTTGAAATATTGCTAGTCATATATTTAGGTATATAATAATATGTATATAAATGTTTATGACCTTAGAGCCAAGAACTAGTGAAAGAGTGTGTCTGATTTATGCTGATTGACAAGTTTACACATCAACAGAAAACACATTTAGGAAGTCATATTGTACTAATGTGCCTAAATTGAAAAGTTATTGAACATTAATAATAAATTCCAATATCAAGCTGACTGACAACTGGCCTTCTCCAATCGACTGTTCACCTTAGATAGGCAAAGTTCTGAACCCAGACACGTGGCCGGCGATGAGTGAATCGTTAAGCTATCCAACGAGTCATATATCACAACACTTCTGCAAGTGCTTCCCATTTGATTGATGTGCCTGAGCTTAGGGCGCACATCGGAAAATTATCAGTTTTCAGATAGCGAAATTCGAAATACTCATATTTGCATATAGACAAACAATGAGTCAACAATTATTGGAATTCGCAGTAAAGAAGCCTAAAAACGGATCAATTAAATTGGGTATATATTTAAATTTACTATGCAGAAATATGAATTAACAGAGATCAAATTAATAAATTAATGAAAACAATTAATATAATACACTTGATTGAAGTATTTATCCCAACACTCTCAAAGATTGTTATTAACTCATGAAATTAAAGCTTGATTTCTTGAAATTGTTTAACTAACAATTTATTTTCCATATCGCGTAGTCCCACACGAAAGTTAATACATGTTTGCCTTTCATTCCTTCTCTTTGTCCCTCACTAACCCTTTTGCTCGTTGTCTCTCTCATTCTCTTTCCTCATACCTATATCTCATTCACTTTGTAATTTTAGAAATTCGAAAAACTGACAAAAATAAGATTCAATTCAATACCTATGATGAACGCAAACAATCATTACTTCTACGCGGAACTCCCAAAGTTAGATGCAAAAGCACTGCAGATGAGTTATAAGGATACTAAATTATACATGCTGATCATACTGCCCAACAAAAAGAAGGGTTTAAAATCAACAACCCTTGAGAGAGTATAATATCTGAGCTGTTCCCTTCAGAAGTCAAATTTAGAACAGAATTCTCTATAAAAATGACTCCTGTCTTCAAAGCGCTAGGCATGGAATAAATATTTAGCAGTCCAGAATTAGATAAAATGCTGAGGAAAGATCAACCGCTGAAAGTATCCCAAATTTTGCACAAGGCATTCATTGTACAGGTTGTCAATGAAAAGATATATGTAAGTATAGAACCCTTGATGTGCATTAAACTCAATTCCAGCTGTTCTCCAAATACAATGCCGGCATAGACCAAACATAATTTTATGAGATGATATGAAAAGCATTGTTTTGAAACTGCGTTCATTTATTATGGTGCTCTCGAACTTACGGAGATAACTATATGTTATCTGTAATCTTAAGTGAACGAAAGATATCTAGTCATGCAGATATCTTGGCACACATTTTCGCTTTCCATTACAAGATCATTTTTATCTCAGCGACCACAGCTGAGTCACTTCATTAGCTGGTTAATTTCCATTGCAAACTTTTACAAATCTAATCTAAAGACAACCCACATATCACTTATAGCACCTAGAGAATCGGAGGAATGCACGCGGCTGTTGACTGAAAATGATAATGGGGCCGTTCGGGGCGCCAAGACTGACAGTCAAATTACTTTCGAGTGGCGCGATATGATAAATTCTTCGTTTGATAAATTATTAATGTGATATTTACATTTTAGCGGACGACGATACAAATCAGTTTCCAGCCCTGCCCCTTATCAGCAGACCTTATCAGAAGCCAGTGAATGCTTAACTGTATGATATGCCACTACTTTGGTCAAATATTTGCATTTGTTATGGCTTAGTTAGCTACCAGTCTTGGTAACTGGTAACTATTGTACATGCTAGCAGCCTTTAGCCGATACACGGGGCCATTGTAGGCCCGAATGTCGGCCAAGCTATTTGTATATGTAGGCCACGCCCCTCGGCTCTAATCAGAAAATAAAAATATATCAAGAGAAGCCATAATGTAAACTAAGCGAATATGAAATTCAGTTATGAACAATTTTATTTGTATTAAATTACTCTCAAGGGAATTTAAATATGGAACACTAAAGCTTATAAGCAAAAAAAAAAAAAATTGTATATATATACAATTATTTCCCATACGATCGTTTTCATCGTAGTATTCATAATTCAAGCCATTTTTACAGCTAAATTCTTATTTATTTATAAAAATTGTAAACAGGTTTTGAAATACTTTTAATGTTCGATATCAATTCTTGACTCAGGGGATAGCAGACAAACATTTCTCATCAATATGAATCTATAAAATGGTTGATTGTATGCTATATATTTAATGAGACTTCAAATATCAGCTCTCAGGGCATTACAAAGTTTGTGGACTAGGCTTATGGTTTTAGGCTTTTAATCAAAGTAAAACAAGTGCAGTTCGTAACTGACCTTTAATTAATGATAACTTTGGCTTTGTATACGGCCGGGTAAGCCCAGTGAGCTGCCCCATTTTATTGGCCCAAATAATGAATATGGCTAAAAGTAAACGTTAAGTGTCTGGCGGCCACAGCTGGCAAATGCGCGGCCTTTCATGCTGCCCTTTTGTATTTAACTAACTTTTGTCGCTGTCGTTCTTGTTGTTGTTGTTTTTGTTGGCAGGTAGACAGGGCCGGCAGGCACTTAAAAAATTTAAGCAGCCCTGTGAAACAATTTAACAAAAATAAAAAATACAGCTTGCTGTTATTTATAATCTACAGCTGGTTAAATGATGTGTATGAGCTGCAGTTGCTGTGACCTCTTGGAGGTTGATGTCGCTATTAATAGTCACAGTGGAACAAGAAATAAAAATTAAATTAAATAAAAAAGACACCATGCTGAAGGCCATCAAGTGGCATAAATCATGACTGAAAAAATTGTGCACAAAATTAAAACAATTAAAAAAGTCAGCTAGATGGGCTTGACAGTGTGCTGTATAGTCAGAGAAAGAGATGGATCGATTATAAATAATATACTCGATACTGTCTGGGAATTTCTTTACATATTCATGAGTCTGAAAGCTCACTCGGCTGCCTGCAATATGATTGAGTATATTTTATCTTTAGATAACTATCTAAAACCTCACACTCATCACCATGTAAAATATTCATAGACTTTTAAAAATTATCATAATGGAACCGCGCATCAATAAAATGATCAACGGTGCTTTAAAATCACAGTAACTTTTTTACTGCTACTTTTCACGCATGCACAACTTTTCGCAGGTTTCGCCTCAAAAGCCACCCACCACCGCAGACAATGCCCAACTATCTGTCTAAACTAACTAGACTGAACTACGTAAAAAAAAAAAATAGAAAAAAAACTTGTAAGTCGTTACAAAGTTCAAGTTTTATTCGCGAACATTTTGCGGTTTATAAACTTGCTGTAAGCACTTGTTCTTTTATATGTTGTTATTGTTAATGCCATGACGAGGTCTCTTTCCATGCATGGAACGCCTGACTATTTTGCACTTGGCTCTATATAATTATTTCCGTTGGCGTCCAAGAAAATCGTTGGAGCAAAAACGTTTCAATTATTTGCATTTCGAATAAACTGCGAGAAAATTGAAAGCTGCTCCAGACGAAACTGCAATATGCTTTAAGAAAAATATTTAAGATATTTAAAAAAAAAAACCCAGAAGAACGTAGAACACTTATCATATAATTCTTACTATGACAAAAAGTTGATTGTATAAGACTAAATAAGTTATTTAAAATAACTATTGATATATATCAATAAATCGTTTTTATTATCATTGGGAAATTACAAACTGTCGCGAGCCGAGAGCATAAATCAAGGTGTGATTGTAATTAACGGTATTTTTTATTGCATTCATAAAAGCTTCAATTTATTTGCTCGAGGTTTTCTTAAACTTGAATTTGAAATTTGTAGTAAAAAACTTTTATTTTATTATAAATTCTGTTTAAGAAAAATTGTGATTTTGCTTCACAAATTTGTCCTTGACTTCAACAATTTCAAAGCAGATAACATTCATTGAGTTTCCTTCAGGCGATAACTGTAATTAAATTACTTGTAGCCAAGTTAAATGAAAATATTCCAATTGCCTTGATATAGAGTACAGCTAAATGTTTCATACTATTGGCAGGCGATTTGCTTATACTTTAATTGCAATTGTTGCTGTGAGTTTTGTTTTTAGTGTTTGTGACGTCTCAATAGGGCGTGTAATCGAAAACGAATTCGTAATTGTGGCCATAATTTAAATGTTTTCTGAAACTTTGCGGGCGGGTTCATTGCACTGGATTGTATGCCAAAAAGCGTGTTAGTCGGAGCTTTGAATTACCCGATCGCGAGCTATAATAATTGCCTTTGCGGTCATAAACTGCAATCGTGTGGAAAATTGCTGCGTTGCAAAAACCCAAATCACAAAAAGACAGAAAAAAAAAAGAATAGAAAAACACCGAACTGCATTTGAAATCACAATAGAAACTGTTCCTTGGACTCTTATGAATCAAAGTCGCTGGCAAATTACTCGATCAGCATTTACACTTTGACCACTTGACGTAGAGTTTCTAGAAAAATCATAGAACACCAAAATGCATATTCAGAGAGCTGCAATTACCGTAATTAAGATCGAATGGGCTTGCCGGATATGGAAGGCGGGCAGTGAGAGCATTAGCAAAGATTAACCCTAATTAACCATACCTAATAACCGGTTATCTGGCATTCGTCTAGCCGTTATTGGCAAAGTACTTGCTCTGCTGAGAGCTGAACTGAACAACTGGTAACTGCTGTTTATAAATCAATGAGCTAAGCTAAAAATAAATGGAGGCGGGGAATAGAGTGCACTAAGTCAACGCCCATTTCAGTTACAACAAAAATTTACTGTAAATATAATCCAGTTGCAGATAACATATTATATCCATAACTTATCTCTAATGAGCCTTGAATAGTTCAGTGGCTTTTCTGAAGTAATATTCCATTACAGCACCGGCGCTTATTAAATTCCTAATCAAAAAGTTAATATTATGAAAATACTTATCATATTTATGTCCATGTTACTTTTTAATAATAAGACTGACATTGCAAGAAGCACACGAAAGCAATGCTCAAATTTATTTCTAACTGCGACATTCACTTTAAATGGAACGTGCCAAACCAGAAGACAAAGGAATTTACATACTAAGCCTTGGCTGGGCATTACACTTTTAACATCAAATATGTAATGTTGTGTTAACAATCTTGAAGAGCTTAGATAGTAAAGACTTCTATCAGAATGTAGACTGAATCATTCAACAGCATTACAGGCTGTCAAAATATAGCCGAAATAAATTAAGAGAAATGAAGAAAATTTTATCATGGCTCAACTCTTATACATAAATGGCACAGAAATACTAGAATTATTTTTAAAATAATTTTTAAAAATGTTGTACAAATATCTACTATCTTTTAATAACCAAAAAATATCGAAAAATATTAATTTATATTATTATTATATATTATTATTTTATAAATCACAAGAGAGCATAAGCTATTCGATCATCTCTCTTCCATTTTCATAAAAAATATTGTCATTTAACACAAATTATATAAATTGTGCAATGCCTCGCAAATGATTTTAAAGGTATATTCACATTTTTTTTTTTTTTGGCATATCAAATTGCTTTTCATTTCTGTGAAATGGAAAAAAAATAAATGAGATAAAAAACGCGAATACAAGTGTTTACATTGTGTGTACATGAAATACAATTGAAATATGCAAAAAAAAAAAAAAAAAAAAGAAGGAAAATAAATAAATAAATGACATTGGCTTGGGCCGTGTGATAAAGTTAACACCTTTAAGCCAACAAGGGAATCAGCATTAAAGAAATGAAGAAATGAAATAAAATACAAGAACAACGACAACGACAAGCGACAATTTCGCAAACACGAGTTCCGTCAGTCAAATGACACTTGGACACGAGGTCCAATTGGAGCTGGGCGCAAATTTGAAAATCGATATGACATGAAGGAAAACAAGGGCAATCCGGCCGGCAAGCGTCAACGTCAACTTCGAATGCCGAATGCCGAACGTCGAGCGTCGAGCGTTAACGGCCAACAGCCGCAAGGCATTCATCTAGTCAAATGGAGAAGGCAGAACCGCAGCCGTGTCAAACTGTGATGTACGAGGCTAACTTTGACTTTTTGGCGAGCACGTTGGACGACAACATCAACAATAATGACACAGAAATGTAAGTAATTGCCGAACCTTTGACAAACAAACGGCAGTCAAGACAGGCGTCAAGGGTTACGGCCCACCCGACTCACCCGAACCAACCTCTCACGAGCAGGCCGACTAGCTGGCTGATAACGTCATGGCGAGCCCACTAGTTGTGGGAAATTTTGATAGCACCACGAACACGAAAAAAAATAAAATAAAGAAAACCGCAAGCGGCAAAAAACGTGAGCAACTTTTTTTTATATTTATTTTTGTTGTTTTTTTTTTCTATTGCCTTCATTTTCAGTTGGCTTGCGGCCAAACAAAAAAAAAAAAAAAAAAACAAAAAATGTGCGGAGAACATTTTTCTTTCTATTTCCATATTCTTCTTCTTGTTATTTTGTTCTAGCATGAAATTTACTTTTCTAATGAATGAACGAGTACAAGCGCGTGCCTCTGTGTGTGTGAGTGTGTGTGTGTGTGTGTGTGCTCACCTGTCTGTGAATGAATACTGAATGTATTGCTGTCGCACAGCGTGTCTTAGTAGAAGGCTGGAGGAAACAGTCGCACACGCGGCGTATGCGTAATGCGAATAATTTTGTACACGCTGCATGTTTATTTTTATAGAATTGAATTGTAAAGGAATGGTTCTAACTTTAAACATGGCAATAACAAACGTGACGTCTATCTCATAAAGTACTGAATGAGCTTACGTTAGAAATACACGAAGCAATCGCCTGGGACTGATATTTACATTTACATTTTACGCATCAATTCGTTGGATGAGAACAATTTACAATTTACAACAACAACAAAATAGATCATCTATTAAATAACAAAATTTTCCTCAATCATTTACACCTGAATATAGACGTATAAATATATATATATATATTTTTAATATTTTTGGATTTCTTGGAATTTTTCCCTTGACTAGCACACAGTTTTTTAATTAATTTAAATATTTATATTCATAAATCTTTTATATTCAGCTGTGCAGCACAGCCACTAATTAATGACCCAGTTCTAAGTTTCCACTGAATATATTATATTTTTTGATGGCATAGTTTAGTTGAGTCAGAGGGAACCTAAATACACACAACATTTATAGCTCATATTTTTTATATTTTTTCCTTCGCTTGCACACTCTTCGCCGCATAGTTAATGTTTGTTTATCCAACAAACACACATAACTGGCCCGCATGATTGGCAATTTCCAACGAGCTGACACTTAGCTGACGCATGAATTTTAATGTTGGACATTAGACAAGTCGTCTAGCATATCGCCATAAAGGCGGACCCTGTTCACTGTTTTCTCCCTATTAGAAATGAACAAAGTGTTTGCACAGCTGTGTGACGAGTCTCGCATATATGATGTTTGCCTTTGATTAAAATGCAATTAAGATGCAACAATTTTTAATATGATATTTTGGCACAGCTGGCGGTACAATTTTTTGCCAATTTTGTTGTTCAGTTAAGTGGGTAAGATTTATGTGCATAGCTGGCCATCAAACTGTTTACATATATATTGATATAAAAATAAACAATTTAACGCTTAAGCAGAACAAAAGCAAATACAACAAGAAGTGCTAAATTTCATATACTGCATCTAACTTATGGGTGTCTGTGTGGGTATTTGAGTACCTATGTGTGGCTCACATACTTAGCTAGTCAGACCCAGTCAGTTAAGCGGATATGGATGCTGTTGTTGCTGTTGTTGGCGTGGTTGTTGCTGTTGCAAAGTTCTGTTGGCGTCGGATTTTGAAGTGGCTTCATTTTATGGCACCTCATGGCTGCTGCATTAATATATCATCATAAAACAAGTGAGAGTGATCCAATCAAGTTC
Source organism: Drosophila meridiana (assembly GCA_035045185.1). Lineage (NCBI taxonomy): Eukaryota > Metazoa > Arthropoda > Insecta > Diptera > Drosophilidae > Drosophila > Drosophila meridiana. Next base: position 15,181,078 of record JAWNPF010000055.1, read on the forward strand.
ACTTCACTCGCAAATACCTCCTAATCAGCTTGACTACAGTCAGCTTAGGTTTACCTAAACATGAGTTTGATATGTTTGAGAGTTGGATAAACACTAAATTGATAAACTATATATGACAAGACTTCTCAATATATGTAACTATTCATTTCTACATTTAATTATAAATAATTATAAGTTAATAATATATTGTTTAAACTTCTTCTGTCCGGAATATCTGTTAATAATTTTTTTCATATTTTTTTATATATATATATTTTTTTAGCATAATATTTCTTTGTCATTATTTTTTTTTTTTTTTTATTTTACTACTGTTTTCTATCACCTCTCCAATCATTTTATGCTTGCAGGGTATATGAAAAGTCACTGGAAATATGAGATATAATCACAAAAATGCAGCAACAGCTAAGGGGACTTTGTTGTTAAGTGAGTTGCACTCCATAAAATATGAAACTCGAGCGTGAAATCCTTTATCGATCTCATTTGACATTTAATGTTTATAAAGTAATAAAATTAAATAAACCATTATGTGCATAATTTTGAAATAAACTATGACTCGAATGCAATAAATAATAAACGTATCGTAGACTTAAATCCGCTGATAAAATACTATGCGATGGCCTCATTCAATAGCTGCGACAGGAAGTTGAGGTAGTTATAAAAATGAAATATAGGTTACACTTATCAGTTGTTAGCTGTTATTAACACGGCCAGCAATTTACTCAAGAACTGCCAAGCGCCAGCCAGCCCTTAGCTAATTAATTTTGAAAATTGTGAAAGTGGCAATTTGAAGAGTTTTCATAATGCTCTCAACACAAGCGAGGAGACGAGACGCACTTAGATAATTGCCTTCCAAAGCTACTTGATGCGAGGGGCGACATCACAATAGTAGATATTGATCATATAAGCGCAATTCCATTACCACTTATGAGAGCCATTCAAGCGTTACAGTGCGCACATATTCGGTGAACACTTCCCTAACACTCCAGGCCAAGTGCACTAAACTCAAGTTTAACTTTACCTTAATGCGTAGTTCCTTAAACTCTTACATATGGCTGCACGGCAAAAATCTCTCGCACCAGCCGGAAAAACTTGAGACTCGCAAAAACAGATGGACAGAGAGATCTACAAGAATAGGCAGATTGTTTAGCTATTTGAGCGTGGAGAGCACTTAGAAGTCAAAGCTAAACACACACTCGGCCACTCGGTAAATATGAGGAATTGTCTACCCCCCAGCAACAGCATAAGAATGAGGACAATAAATAAGCTGAAGTACCGTTTGGAGAGGCCAGCAACAATAAATATAAATATGTATACCATATAAATATGTATATATAATAATAGAAAAATATGTGTTCTCATGAAATGCGAAGCGTAAGCTCGGCCATGTCCATCAATCAGCCAAATATTTACGAGTGGCTGGCTCAAGGCTCACTCAGAGCACAACTTGATTGTTACATAAATGTGCTAATCAAAAGTTGCAATTTCGATTGCCAAAACTCATTTCATTGGTAATGCCAGGCAGCTACAAGGCCTATACACAAAAGCAAAACAATGAACTAAGATATTTTCAATATGTAACTCTTGGAATAGCTGACAGGAGAATTTCGTGAAATTTGTTTCTCTTGCCAAAGCCTCGATGTGTTTATGCACACGTGCCCGTCTGGTTTCCCTTTAATATATATACATGTGTGTGAGTGTGCACGTGCCAATAGAATAACTATCATTTATGGTATATATAGACGCACACAAACACACACACAAATGTATATGTATACCAATAGGCTCAAACAATAATCTGATTGAAATGTTCGCTATGATACGGAAGCTAAAGAAAAGTTTTGCCAACCAAATGCCGAGCTCTGATACACTTAGCGAACAGTTTTGATATTTGCTTATTATGCGGAATTCATTGAAGTATTTGCTGAAGATACAGAAAGAACAATCAAGACACTTAAAAGGCAAACGGGGGATTTTTTCATGTAAATATCTAATGTATATTCAAAAAGTTATTTAAAGCACTGTAATAATAGTAATCCACGCAAAGTCAAGTAAATTTGTTTTTAAGACCCTTTTGAGATCTGACAAGATTTAATAAATATCCATAAATGAAATCATCATGTAAAGCAGTCAATAAATGTAGTTATTTATGGCAGTTTACCTCATATGTTTACTCTCTCTTATATCTCTCTAAGTCCCTCTTTCACAATGTATTATTCTCACAAAAGAGTATTATGAAGATGTGACTATCGTTAGCTGAAAAAGCGAATTGATTGCATACCTTGAATTACTCAGGGAATTACTCCCCTCTGGCCCGGGCACAAAATTAGCTGCCAGCTGGCAGATGGCAACAACAATGCGACGGGAAAACTGCAAATATAAGAAAAGCAGGAAAATAACATTTCAATATCAAACGAAGCAAGTATTCAGCATTAGAAATGGCAAGCAGCTATTGATGCTCTCTTTGCTGCTGCTGCTTGCTAGTTTTTATCAGCTTATAAGCAATTTGTGTTTTCTTTGAAATTGAAGCCGAGCCTAAAATAAATAGAAAATATAATGCCACTGGCAGTCATGGACAATAGAGTTATTTATAGACACACATATAGGCAATAAATCCGACAGTATAATGGGAAGTATATATTTTTGCTAGACTCGCTTAAGTCACGACACTTGTTTATGACAAAGCTCATAAATAAGAAAAACTTGTGCGGTTTTGTAGTCAAGTTGGTCATCTTTAACGCAGTGCATTTAGCTCTGCAATACTGTCAAAGCCAAACACACGCACTTCACAATCCCCACGATCCCCAAATGGTTCGGACAGGTCAGCTGAGCTATTGTCTGTTTCTTTTCTTAAGATACTATGCCCAAACAAACAATGATGTCAATATAAATCAATATATATTAGTTTCGTTTACCGCACAAAAGGGTTCGCACTCAGCCTTTTGAAGAGGACTTGAGCACTAAATGCTGCTTAAGCCATCAGCTGCAGATGCTTAGAATATTTTTCTTTGAATTTTAAGTGTTTGCATCTAACACCTAATATAAACATATTACTCATCAATATTTATAATTCATATTATCAATTTATATATATTTTGGAATATTTCAATTCCATTTAGAAAAAATCTCATCATAATCAAAACTCTGTCAGCTTATTACACTTTATCCAATTATTTAATATATCGATACATTTGATATAAAATGTATATAAAATGTATAAAATATTTTTTGTATTATATTGATTTTCATATATGTATATTACCAGAATATGTATCCATAAATATTAATATATTTATATTGAAATCAACACGAAACTATATTTTGTAATTTATTCAACTGATTCCGAATAATACAAACTCGCAAAATATATTAAAATACTCCGAATTCCATTCATATCCTTTTTCCCATTCCAAACAAATAAATATTTGTTGCGTGGCTGTAAAATATGAATCGAAATAAATAACAGGAAAATATTCACAGTTCATGAAATATAAATTTTTATTATTTCTGCGCATTACCATATCAAACGAATGCTAATGTAAATGTGAACTACCCTGTGCGTGGGGTTAAGGGGTTTAATGCACCAGTGCCATTGGCCAAGGTCGTACTAAATCGAATTCTATTTTAGGCTGATGCACAGCCGTTGCTTGCCATTAGTTTCAGATTTATCGTCAGCTCGGCTTGTGTCGCTGAATTAAATATTAATGCATTACAATTTCTCAAGTGCGGCCAACTCTCACCTGAGCGACTCGTGATTGACTTGAGGTAATAAGTCGATACGAATAAATGTACGAAGTATCACAGTGCAGAGCCAAGAGCGTTTGTGAATACACGTTAAGTCGATTTATGCGCCGAACATTAGCGATATTTCAGTTGCCCTTTTCTTGACAGCCAAGTGCGGGCACTAGAGGGCAGCACTTTGTGTATAAAAGACTTGCTGACTGACTGACTGACTGACTGTCTGTCTGCATCAACAGAAATCAATTGAAGCACAGCGACGTCAGCGACAGTCAAAGTTCAAAAGTGCCACTCAACGTTCTGGTGGCATCTCTACACATCCCCCGCACTCCCTGAGGACGCGTCTTCTTCCTTCGATCCAATGCCGTGAAGCATTTGCCAAAATATTTTCGGTGCCCGACACTTGTCGGTTTCTCTGTGTGTTTTGAGTTTGAAATGAAGATTGACAGCTTAATGTATTTTCGCTTACATCAAACCGCGGCCTTTGTTGACTAATTTCCCCATGGAGCTCAAGAGCAGGCCACTCCTTCAAGTGCCTCAAGTGGCAGCACGCAAATTTTGCATCAAGTGCAACAATTAGCAAATTAAATGAACTTTTTCACCCTCCATTAAGTTGAACTTTAAGCTCAACTTTTCATACAACGCAAGAAAAGGAAAATAAATAAATTCAATGAAATAAATTAGAGTGTTTGATATACCCTATACAACCTAATTGGCATTTGAGCATTTATAAATATGATCGAATCGAAATTTATGGACTTTGAGAGCATTTATGATACATCATATCATGCCAGTGGACAAAACTTTTCTGAATGAAATTATAATTCATGAATTCAGTTTTATCGGATAAAGCAAACATTTCACTAAATTTTTCTGATAATTTAAAATAGATTTATATTCACCTGGAATACATTTATAGCCAGAAAGGTTTAGCTTTTTTCTAAACTTCTATTCCATTCACCCGGTTAAATATGCAAATAGGGTATGAATAAAAAATGTGTCTGCTCTTCGTCAGCGACATTGAAAAGCAATTAAAAATCTGCCGTCTGGGCAATTAAGCTGATTTCTTTTGGGGAAAAGTTTTGACTGCGCTGTGCCCAGCCCACTTTATAAATGGAATGGCGTGGCATAATTTCTAATTGACAGCAGTTAAGGCCCGCATTGCATTGATATACACGACGCGATGCCGCAAAAGTGTTCAATCGTTTCGTTGTCAAGCCCGTAAATTTGCAACAAATCAATTTGGAATTTTACAGGTTTTGTTTGGCAATGGAAATCATATAACATTGGAAATTTTTGTGGAGCGTCAGTAGAATAATAGCTGCAGATTTATTGAAGCGCCCGCTAGACGTAAGTACTATATGTTATAAATAAAAATAATAAAAAAAAATGTATATATATATATTTTCATGTGTAAGTAAGTTTGTTTTGTTTATTTTGTACACACTCGACTACAACGTGATAACTCTGAATCGAACGACCAAAAACCCCAGTAAATCACGCATCTTAAAACTGATATGGTTTACGATGTGCAAATCGAGCTGTGAATTGGATTTGGATATATGTATAAGTACCTTAAAGGCAGAAGGTGAAATCTTGACTAACTACAACATATCATCCGCAAGAGAGTGAGCATGTATAGTGGGTAAAAGTATATGATTATTCAAATTGGTTTGTAGCATCTTCTGCTCTAATTAGTAGCTATTTCATTTACAGCTATATCTATAAAAATATACAATATGAGCTTGTATGCTAAAGCAATTATGTGGTCTATAAAATTTATAAAAATTTAAAGTTGAAGAATAGGAATAAGGATAAGAGAATAAATCCTAATTAATCTAAAAAAAAATAATAATTCTAATTTTTTTAATATTTATTTAAATATAATTAATAAAAATTAAAATTAATAATTAATTAATAATAATTATTATATTTTTATAGATTCTTCAAATATATATTTTCATACTTAATTAAATTTTAATAAACTTTAGTAACATAACACAATTGTTTTCAGTGTAATATATCCATTGGTTATTTTAAACTGAAATCAATTATAATATGCACGCATTATACAAATTATCATTGAGAAATTATCATTGAGAATATTCCCAGAAATATAGCGAATATAAAATGAATATGACTGATGCACGATAAAGCAATTCATAAGAGTATTGCTCAAAACCATATCAAGTCCTGCCAAGCTTTCGCTGTTTATTTATAGAAGAAATCTTCACAAAATAAACCAACTTTTTATATGTCAACAATATTTGTGTGTCATATAAAAAAAAAAATGAAAAAAAGATGTGTGAAAAAGGCAAAACATTCATAAAATAAAAACCGCAATCAGCCAGATTCAAGTCTCTTTTATGTGCGGGTGTGTGCGTAACGAAGGTGTTAATGGTTAATGGGCTTAATAGCTAAGTCTGCGGCAAAGGCGTCATCAACTGGACAAACAGGCCAAGAAGTGTGACAGAAAGAGCGCTGAATGATAGATGGCAAACGAGCAAGAGGAAGCGAGATAAATAATAGATTCAGCAAGAGCGGGAGCAAGATAGATATGCTAAGCGCTTTTTTACACGTGCCAACAGAGCGCTCGATCAACGAAAAAAAATTTATTTAAAATATACAAAAAAGAGTATTCGCTGAACTGATGATAATGTTATGTGTATGTGTGATATGACGGTGCTTGGTGTTTTACGATGCTGTCCGGTTGCCACGTGGCTAAAGCGAATTTAATACCCACACTTTATTTTTTTGGCCATTAATCTTTACGACCCAAACGATCAGCTACCAAAGATGCTGCGCAACGAAAGGATTAAATTACCAACCAACCAAACAGCCTGTGGCACTGCAAATAATGAGAAAAAGAGAGTGTGCGAGTGTGTGTGTGCCAAGTAGGTTAATGTCCTGGCGTGCTTTAACCTCTAACTCACAGCTTTAGCTGGGCTTAACTGGGTCAGTGGCACAAAACCTATTGAGCCTTTGACCCATGCCCCAAGCCCCAAGTCCCAAGCGCCAAGCCACTTGCCAGCCCCATTCGCATTGTGCTGTTGTGCCCCTTGTTCAAAATTTGTATAGTTGTTACTACAAATCGTTTGGCAGCTTGCGGCGCGCATGCAACATTATCGATTACAAATCGAATTATGCACTTTTTCATGCACACGCTGTCCACAGCAGGCATCAATCATACGCCACACACACTTACACTCACATTCACACACATGTGCGTTGGGTGAGCAAAACAGGTCAGATATTATTATCCATGCAAATTGGATTTATTACCTACAGTTAGTGTCAAAGTGGACCTTAAAAGCATTTCCATGCAGCTAACAACGTTAGTAAAGCTTTTCCTTCCAATTAACAAAGTTAAAATAGGCATGGCAATGGGAAACTCAGTAATCTATAAGTGTGTTTTTTCTTTTATTATTCCTATATGGAATATATAAAATCTCAAATATGGTAAAGGAATTAAAAGTAAATAATAATTTAATAATTTAATAATTTAAAATATTTTTTATATATTTTTCTCTTTTATATATCTTACATACTTAAAATATTATACCCATATTATTATTTATTTATTCATTTTATTTGTTGACAATTAAAAATTAATTAAAATATTTGTTTTACGGTTTGGCTGTATTTTATATGTATATAATATTTTTTATTATTTATTTATATATTAAAAAAAAAGTTTAAGAATTTTTTTTTTATTTTTTTATTATTTATTTAAGTTTTTTTTGTATAATAAATATAAAAAAATATGTAAAAAATATGTTTTCATTACAACTTTTTTACTATGTATTTTTATATATTATTATTTTTCACTATATATGCATTTAAATATTTGTTTTTAATACAAAGTTAACACAAATGTAAATATTGTAATACTTTTACATTAATATTTAGATTTGGCACATTTTTTATTAAAATATTCATTTATTTAAATATTTTTTTGTTGAATTATAAAATTAGCTCCGATTTATATAAATAGTATTTTATTATATTTCTAAAAATTAGTTGTTATATTGTATTAATATTTATGTTTTAATTGCAATATATTCTGTCTAAATATATTTTGTTTACATTGTCATTTGATGTAATTATTTTTGATGTTTTTATTAGTTTACAAATAGTTGATTCAATATTTGTCTGCAGCCTCAGTCTTTTCAATGTTTCAGTGTTCAACACAAAAGCCCCAGCACTGAGGAAGCGTACACGTTCCAGCAATTTGCCAACTATGTGAAATGGCAATTCACTTATTCAATATTGAATTTCATTTCCATTAAGTTTTACTGGAAAATTGCATTTACGGTGTGCCCAGTTTTATTATATTTGCATTGCGAGTGTGAGGCGAGCTGAACTGAAAGATGGCAGCACGAGTCGCCGTCGCCGTCGCCATCGCCGTAGAGTCGAGCTGTGGGTGGAGAACAGGCGATACGCTTTTTGACTATTTGCCTTCTGGTATGTGGCTGAGGCGGTGGGGTGTTCAGGGCGAGGGGCGAGGGGCGGCATGCATTTGTTTGCATTGGTGCAGTTCATTAAACTCGTGTAAATAAATAATATGTAAATATAATTAATACTTAATAATGCGATAAATTAAATGCATGTTTAACTTGCAACCGTTTTCGATGTTCGTTCTTGCGGTTTGCGGCTTCAGGTTCGCGGTTCGCGGTTCGCGCCAAGAATTGCATTTTTAAACACCGTAGCCCACCTCAGCCCATCTGACCCCCAGTTAGCATGCCGTGCATTGGCTTTTAGTCATTCCACACGGGTTGAAGGGCGCACAAGCGTCGTTTATGTTTTTCTTCAATTGTCAGTGCATTGACAAGCTGATGGCTGGTCAAAACTGAGTTCAAGGCGCCATTTGGTGCCACTAGTTGAGTTGGCAAAACAACAGCCAACAACATCTGGCATCGCACAGATAGGCAGACATCAATGTCTGGGTCACTGCGCGTATCTACTATAATATCTCAAAATGTTTTCTTATACATAAAAATAATATAAAGGGGTCATTGAATGAGCTGGGAGAGCATAAAATATAAATTTGAAAAGTAAATGTTAATTTTAATAATATATGATAAGTAAACTCTTCCCAAATTTGCATTCTTATCTCGTTTTATCAATGATAAAAACAAAAACAGCAATGATTCAGTGTGAGTTTTTGTTTATTATTCTCCCAGCCCATTTCAAATATATATTCAATTTGCTAGGTGCCTTAGTTAACCTCAAAGATCACAAGCTCAAATTCTGTTAGATCACAATGGATGATCGACTTCTTATAATACACCTTTTTATACCTGAGTTGAAAAGGGAAGGGATGGTTTTGTAAGGTGGGGGATTGGGGGGGGGGGGGGGGGGATTTTTTTGGGGGGGGGGGGATTTTTTTGTTTTTTTTGTTTTGTATTTTTTGTGGTTGTTGTGTGGGGTGGGGGGGGGGGGGGGGTATGTTTTTTTGGCTTTTGTGAGTAATAGTAATTGTGTGGTGTGTGTTTTTAAAAAAATTTAATTATTGTTTTATTTTTTTTTTTTTTTGGGTAAGATTGTGGGGGGGGGGGGGGGGGGGGGGGGGGGGGTTTTGTGGTGGTGTGTTGTTTTTTTTTATGTTTGGGTACAGTTTTGTCAAAAGCTGTTTTGCGCATCGCGTTTCACAGTTTCGCACCTCTGTATTGATCAAGGTGAAATCGGCTATTGGGCTATTGGGCTATTGGTGCAGTCAACAACAATTTGTATGCCGCCCGCCCCAAAATCCGTTTAGAGCCACGCGTCCAAGTTTGCGTAGAATTTCGCACAAACTAATTATACATGCCCGGTTTTTTGTAAGCTGACATGTGATTGCCAGTGCTGCGGCCATGTTGTTGTTGTTGTTGTTGCTATTCATTTAATCAATTTGTGCGATAAATATTCATAAAAAGCCAAAAGAAAAACAGGCGGCGCCTATAAAACTGTTTACCCAGCATGTTAACATGCTCATGTATGGCAAATTTGTGTTCGCATATGTATTGCTGAAATTTCCTTCTGTCACTGTTGTTGTTGTTGCATTTCGATGTTGGCATTATTTTGTGTGCTCTACTACAACGGCATTTGCATTGTTTAATTTGTTGCTAAAAATAAAAACACGTCAATTAAATGTGCAAACAAATTCGAGAGCAGCGAGCACGAGCAGCGTGCACAAAATATGAAGTTATTTCTGGTTTTTTATGGCAGTCAAATGGGAGCATGATAAGCCAATAGTCACAGCTCACCCACTGCTTGTATACCCTATAAAGGGAGGCTAGTCATTTGCAAGTGAGAACAATCTGCCGGGAGGACGTAACAACTTATTTTGTCTTGCCAGTAATAATATTTATTGAAATATTAGAAATACAAATAAAATACAAAATTATTAAAATATTAGAAATGAAAAAAATTATTTTTAAAAAATCATATATAATAAATATATGATTTTTTTACTATAAGAAAATTTATAATCAACAAATTAATATATTTTTCAATTTACACATTTTTAAAGCATTCTCTCAAAATGTAACTATGCCAAAATTAACCTTGTGAATTAATTACAGTGTATTCACACGTTAATTTTACCCTATAAATATTTGAATATAGATTTTTCGTCAGCAAATAACCTTAAACTGTTAATTAAAAGTTATTTAAGCAACAAATATCATAAATTCAATTTAAATAAAAGACGATAAACTCTTTTATCGACAAGATATGCCCTACGCATCTCTGCACAGGCTACAATGTGCCGGACAATACTCACAAGGAAAGTTATATTATTGTGCCTGAAAGGATTTTCTCAATTGATTGATTAGTCGCACGACCGTGCACATTACGTATACGCACAGTTGCACACACACACAAAGGGAACGGGCTTTCTGGCTTGCTCGCATTTGAATAAAAAAATGTTTTGTTTCGCGCCTCGGGCGATTGCCTTTATTTTTGTGTTTTTCTGCATCAATGGAAGATAAACAAAAGCCAAATCACAAATCGAAAGACAACAAGAAAATTGTATTTAAATTTAAACGTAGTTGCTTTTCATAAATTTTCGTCATAAATGCCACGGCTAGGCAACCGCAAGTGTCAATTGGATTGATTTTCTGTTGACATTTGCAATGAACAGAGTAGCTTTATTAAATATCAATCTGACAGCAGGTGTCTGCACGTGGTTATTCATCTTTGATTGCCTTAACTGCTCTCAGTCGATTGACAAAAGGCGGGTTGATGGCATTTTCGAATATATGTACATGCATACATATATATTTCTTTTTTCTAAGCGACATTCCTCAAACAATTTTCATTTAAACGGCAACTTGACAGCAGCAGCAACAGCAGCAACAGTCTGTATGAGGCCAATCGAGTCTAGCCAACAATAGCTATAAATATCCCTTGGAAAAGGGCTGAAACCGCATCAATGATGCGATTAGAGCTTTTTGCTTTCAGCTTTCAATTTTCAGCTTTCAACTTTGGCTTTGGACACGCATTGAACTGAAACGAAGTTGCGACAGCAACTGCTCGGTCAACAGCTCAATGTGAATGACAAATGCCTGAGCTCGATTCGAACAAAGAATGCAGCACAATTGGGCATCAATCATGCGCAAAATTGATTAGTTTGACTTTACAAAATTACGACATACTCCGAGTTGTCGCCCATACTCCCCCCAATCCCCATCCCACTAACCCACTAACAGCATCAAGTGTGCAAATATTTTCCAACACATTTAATGCGCTTCATTGTTATTAATGAGCGGCACCGAGCTCAGCTGCAGCAAACTCTGCAGCAAACTGTTAGATGTCAGCTCGTGTGCCCTGTGCGAGGGCACGGCACGTGCATGGACAAACCACACTGAAGTTCCCCTTAGGTCAGCAGCTTGTGTAACCGAGAGTCAAAGTTTATGCTTTTACATAATTAAAGTCATTCTCTTGCAGCTTTAATTGATGTTTTTTGCAGAAGAAAATTTTACTATATTGTGAGTAATTCAAAGGGATACTATTGCCAATATCTAGTATAATATAAACACGAAATACTAAAATTTAATTATAAATGCGCCACGTGAGTTTCACCATAAATTCAATTAGTTAACGCGTTGGCAATTCGTCGCAGTTTGAGTAGAGTTCTATAGAACTGAAAGCAACATCCAAACGGAAATTGGTACAAACATCAACTGGGATTGAAGAAAATTCCAAAAAATCGATTCGACGTCAACTGTCAGATGCAACCGCCGGAAATAACAGAGCGTCCTTCGAATTAATGCCTGAAACCGTTGTCAACTATTTAATGGAATTCTAAAAAAAACCCAAAGTAAGCAACAATTTAATATGTCAACATATTTAAAATATACAAATTAAGTCTTAACCTAAATTTATTTTGTTTGACTGCATAAAATTTAATTTCAAATTCTGCTTGCATCTGTCAACCAAACTATGCTTAGCTTATTAAAATAAATAGCCTTAATGAATGGCCAAGACATGAGAACACAGTTAATAATCCACAAGTAATATTTGAGTTAATTAATGAACTCGGTCTGACAACATGTTTGGCATGTGTGCTATTTCCTGAGAATCCTGAGAATTATTATGAAAGAGCCTTTAATTGCAGCACGAATGCACATGTCATGTGCAAATACTTAGCATACATTCGAGCGGCTCTCGACGTTGCACACGCGCCGGCACTTTGGCAATTCATTGATTCCAGCTGCACTCGAGCTGCAACAAGAGCAAAGCTGCCATGACAGTATTTTTTTTTTCGGGAGATGACAATTTTATTTTTCGTGCCTGGAGCGCTTCGTGCGACATCTGCAGCGAAATGGCGCCGCAGGCACGAAGAATGCTCAAGTGAACACACACACTCCAACGCACACACACACACTCACACTGAGAGAGGCACCCCTCGACAGAGCTCTTATTGCTATTATGGCTTAGTTGTTGCAGCGGAAATGCACTTGAAAGTGCGCACGGATTTCCGGCTTGGCATAGTTCTTACAAATTGCACTCGAAGCAACTCGACTCGAAAGTCACAAAACGCACGACTTGCTCAAAACGCACAAACGATTGCGAAATGTCGCAATTGCATCAAATGCGATTTAAATAGCCGTATTGCCAAGTGGGGTAAAGTCGCATTTCCGGTCACGTTGTCGCATCGCAAATGAACATAATTAGCCAAGCTGTCGCTGACTTAAGCCGATAAGCTTTAAGCCAAGTTGCCACAAAGTGCACAGAGCACGAGTGAGCGAAAGGAATGCCATGGCCATGGGGTAATAACAGTTTATGGCTTTGTTTACAGCATCCACCTCTCCTCATTCCCTCTACCACAAACGACAGGGCGTGTCGATTGCGTAATTTATGAGCACAACGCCAAATAACCATTGACATGCCGCCCACAACCTTTCACTTCACACAGATTGACGTCGTGTGTGAAGAGCTAACCAAACCAAGCCCACAAAAATGTTTCGCATAAAAGTGTGCATTAAAGTTTTATATGTCACTCATACGCCACGTTGCACTTTCCTGTTCCTGTCCCGGCCACAGAATATACACATTTTACGTAGTGCTCTTTGTGACTCCTGCGAGATTGTGCAACGGCTGCTTGCTGCGAGCTTTTACGCCATTTTTTATAATTTGAGCAAAAAAAAAAGAAGAAAATGAAAAAAGAAAAACATCCAAGCAACAGCAACGCGCAAAATGATAGGAAAAATGTTTACCAGCCACTTGACAGCAAATGCGCATATCAGAAAACTTTTTGTTAATTTAGTGGAAAATGGCATGTCATTACGAGCATTTATCTTGGGGCGACCAGCTGCTGAACGGGCAGCGACAGCGCAAGGGTAAGTGAGCGACAGAGTAGCATAAAAGGGTCCATAAACGTAGTTAGCAGCAACACGTGCTACTAAAAAAGAAATAACGCCTGGGTCGTGCATTCAGTTAGTGTTAGCTCATAGGCAAACATAAAGCTGACATGGGCCATGATGTAAGCTTGATGGGGGCAGCTATATGTATGTATATGGGCTAGCACTCCAAATATGCAGGACAAAATGATAAACGACGCAGGCACAAAAGAAAGAAAAAACTGATGATTTAAAAAAGGTGCGAAAGTATGTGGACGTTAGGTAAGTAAGAGAGCTAAACAATGCAAAAATGCTAGTTATGCAACATACAAAAAATGTCTTACGTTTGGGTGAGCTCATTCCCTCTCTGTCTACTTCTCTTGTCATAAGGAATTCTACTGGCTATACAAAGTACTCGCATTTGTTACTCAATGATCATGCAGTGAATATTATGTTGGGAACAGTCTTAAAAGCGGAGTTAAATCTTAAGTGCGACTCTCGCTGCCTTACAGAAGTCTGCCGAAGAGCTTAGTGAGTCGTAACGTAATACTAAATAGAATTGTAAGATTTAATATATATATAATTGTTTAATTTATATTTATTGTAATAAGATAATCATATATATGTTAATGATTTATACTACTTAGCATCATTAAATAAACAGCCTATAGTTTATATATATTGTATTATAATAGTTATAAAGATAATGATAATTGTGCTTGTAATCATAAATAAATAGTTAATTATTTAAAATACAGAATTCCTAAAATGATCAAACTTTCGGCAATAACGAGACTGTAAAATCACATTTCGTTCAGTTTTTTGCAGAGAAAGATCAGAAGTTCTTTTTGCCGAAAAGATGGAGTTATCGAACAAAATGGAAAATATATAATTGATTAATGTTCATTGTAAGTTTGAATACAAATGAATTTAATTTCTTTTAAAAAATCAATATATATATTATGAAATGATAATGCTTTGTGTACCTATATATGTGCAAATATTTCTAAAAAGCATAATGGGTTAAGCATATGTGCAACTGAGCATTAAATGTTAGACAGTGACATGGGTTCAATATTTAATAATACAAACAAATATATACAATATTTGAAATAAATATTTAAATATTAAAAACCTATAAAAAATGCAAAGCCTTGAATCCATGTCATTTTATTGTCCAACACTCATAGAATATTCAGCTTAATGATAATAATGATGTAGAGTTCTATTAAGTTTAGTTATTTTATTTATATTTTTATTTTATATTTAATTGTAAACTCTAATCAAGCGTTCGTTATACAAATAATTTTTAAAAATTCTTTAAATTTATTACTCAATGAGGTATGTCCCTGCATAGCTTCTTCACATCATTCTGCTTGGCTGTCTTCTGTCAACTGCTTTATTTATTTAATTTGAACCTTAGATGCTTTTATATTTATTATTATTATATTATTTCATCAATATTCAGCACCTACACCTGCAAATTGTTAATGTCATAAACAGAGAGCCAGCTATTGGTGTGAGAGTATTTTGACACAGTTAAGCCAATCAAGTTACACGTTAAATTTTTTGTTGCATATTTCCGTCAATTTCTGAAGACCTTGTTTCGATTACCTCAGCTGTGCTTCATGCGTTCAAGTCGCGCTGCTGGTGCTGTCTAGACAGGACAGACATGGAACCTGCTCTGGCTTTGGCTCTGACTTTGGCTGTGGCTGTGGCGAATGGATGAGACGAAGCTTTAAAAATGCTGCTGTCTAACGCATTTATTATGTGGAATTGTGTGTCTCGAGCAGCCATTAATATGAGCGCTAAGAGAGTTGTTTGTCTAACTGGCAGCTGTTTATAAATGGAGGCTGTCATTATTCATAATGCTTTACATTTATTTATTTTTTATAGCGCGCACATACGCACTGTTGACATGACTGCTTGGCGGCAGCGCTGCGGCCGGAGCTGATTAACAGGACGCCCAGGTGCGGCCATAAATGCAGGGCAAACACGTCACTTCAACAGCAACAACAACAACATCAGGGAAAGCCAACATGGAGCGCGCTGTGCCTGACAGTTGGCAGCCTTACATTGTTTATTTTCTCATACGAGCGTTTACATATGATTATGCAGTCTCTCTAACAAGCGGCAAATGCCACGGCCCCTCCTCACACACACAGCAGCGCACCTGCACCACACACACACACGCCCACTAACAACGCCCACATGCAACTGTCGCGTTTTGGCCCAGCTCACGTGCCTGCTCCGCCTCACGCGCTGCCGCATTTTCATTTTCAATTTTTCTCCTCTGTCTCACGTTTTGTGTAACGTTTTACACGTGAGTCGAGCAAAACACGCAGAGAGCAAAACAAAATAAGAAAAAAAAAACATTAAATAAAAATAAATAGGTAAAAAATGAAAAAGAAAAAAAGAAAAGCTGAAAGTTTCTCACAAATAAAAAGCCCTGAAAATTAATGTGCATATTTTCATGACAGTCGACAATTTGCATATCAAGTGCCCGCTGCAGACTGCTCGGGCAGAACGAACATTGGCTTCAGGGCAAACTTTTCATGCTAAGCGAACAAATCACAAATACAATTTTAGAAATTTTTCATATAATATTGAATTTTTGATTTTACACGGCTAAAGCATATCTGAAATGGACAACTGTTGTTACAGGTCTTTAACGAGAGAGATAGGTAAATAAATAGAGTGAAGTCAAGTAAGTAAATTGAGTTAAATTTAAATTAGTCCTGCATAAAAACTGCTTTAACTGTGAACTTCAAACAAAACTATTATATAATATTTCAGTCCGAACAAAACTAACAATTGTAATAATAATGTAGATCCTTAAAAAAAAAAAAAACAACAAAAACAAAAATAAAAAGCAAACAACATCTAGTGAAGTAGAAAGAATAGAAAACCCATTAGAAGTCGCCCACTTTGTGTTAACTGGCTAAACATCCTCGGCGCGCTTTGTTTTGTTTTAGTTAGTATTTGTGGTAGAGGTCAGAGCGCTGTTCTTTTGTCCTTTTGCGCATTCATTTAGGAACCCTTCACAACAATGCTGTCATGCAGCACCCACACGAAATAACATTCAGCCACGTGTCCAATCGCTTCTGGGCACTAAATGAATTAAATGAAAATACCACAAAAATTTGATTTTAATTTCTCTATTTTTTTCTTATATAATTCACACTGAGTGTTGAACGCTGCAGCTGACTGAAGAAAACTTGTTCATTTCTTGCACACACAAAAAAATGCAAACAAAGTCAAAAAGTTGAACAAAACTTAAGGCGGTGTACGAAAATAAACTTAACAAACAAAAATTAATGAAAACAAGAATTGAAAATAAAAAGAAAACTATTGAGGATAATTAAACATTTGAATACGCTTTCGTAAGATTATTATTCATTTTGGTTTGATATTTTTATTTCTTTCTTATTATATTTATTCTTATTATATTTAAATAATACTTAATATAGAGGAAATCATAATAAATTATTAAAAAAAAATTAAATATACTAAATAAATAAAAAACTAAATAAACAAAAATAAATAAAAATATATAAATATATTTATTAAATAATTACTATATAAATAAAAAAAAAATAAAAAAATAAAATATAAAATAAAAATAATAAACAATTAAATGAATAAATAAATTAAATTATATATTTATTAAAAAAAATAAATAAAATTAATTAAAAAAAAAAAACAAAATAAAAAATAAAAATAATAAATAATTAAATGATTAAATAAATTAAATTATATATTTATTTAAAAAATAAAACAATAAATAAAAAAAATATAAATAAATGTAATAAAAAATAAATAAAATTAATAAATAAAAAAAATAATTAATTAAACAAGAAAATAAAATAAAAAAATTACTTAAAGAAATAAATAAATAAATAAATAAATAAAAAAAATTATTTAATCAATTAATAATTTAATTTAACTAAAATAATATATGAAATATAATTTTGGAAAATGGAATTATATTGAAATGAGTCCTTAACGTATAAACCAATTTCGACTTGAAATTAGTTATGAGACATGTATAGTTTTATGTATCACACATCATATATATATATTTATATAAGAAATGGTCCAATATTTCAGGATCTATTTACCAGATCTACATAACTGTAACATATTGCTTTAATAAATCACAGTACCCTAACATAGATCACGATTATAACAATAATGCCCGAAGTCATGAAAACATTTTGTTGTCGGACTTTTTGTGTTGCTTTCAAGCCAACGTCAAGCTGCAGCGTTGACCGAGTTAAGGCCACAGTTCGCCCACTTTGCATGGCAACTTTATTTGCTTACATTCGGCACACAGCAGTCGCAGCCAACAGCAGCCAACAGCGGAAACAACACAGCAACATGCTTCACCAAATACAACAAAAATTCATGGAAGAATAACAACATTCAACAACAGAAGCTGAACTGAGACAAAATTTGGCCCTAACGAGCCAGGCCAGGCCAGGCGGGCTGGCTATAAGGGGCAACAGAGTGCGCCTGCCAACCGCAGCGGGCTCGTCCTTGGCTTTTCGCTTTATAATTTTACGTTGCATAATTTTGGGCTCAGTCTTTGCATACAAATCAAACGACAGAACTGTCAACTCGCTGCCTTCATTTGTATGTCACTGCCCACTTCAGTTGCCACGCCCACACTACAAACGCTGCCCCCGCATTTCAGCCAATTATGCGTGACAATAAGACAAATACAAATTGTATATATTTATATACACATATGTATATCTAATAAAACATTAAGAGCATGTTGTTATTGTGTTCCCCACTGCCTGTGTGTGTGTTTGAGTGTGTATTTACTTGTGTTTCTGTGCTTGTATGTAATTGCTCTTGTGCAGTGTTTGTGTTTGTCAAGTGCCCACAGCTGCGTTAGAGCTGCTAGCTTTGGAATTTTATAGCTACATTTCATTATTTTTAACAAAAGTTTTCAGAAAAGTTCTGCATATATAACAAAATATGTAAAACAATCAAGATTGTCGGTAGTGCGCAACTAGAAGATATTTACATGTCATGCTATAGCATATATAGAAACAACATAGAGCAGCAACACACACACACACACACATACCGAATATACACCCACATAAACAAGCGTTCCGCTTCCTGCGCAGCGGCTGCGCTTGGTCTGCACTCAGAGGTTTCACTGTGCGAATTTAGTTGCAAATTAAATAAATTTTGTTCTGTATGCATTTTCCTAATGCATTTTCAGAGCGTAAAGTCATTACTAATTTAAAGAATTCTTTTGCAAACTCAGCAAAAATTCGGGTATTACATGAAACGCGGTATATATAAATCTGTGTATTTCAAGCATAAGCTAAGACTAAGGCGTATTCAAGTTACGCTTAAATTTAGATAAACGGATAGATGGATTTAGAACTTATTATAGATATTTCTAGAAAAAAAAAAAAACCATACGTATAATAAAATCTCTAAATAGATCTACAAATTCTTTAAAAATTCTACAAAAATTACAACTACATAAGTAACAAATCTGCGAAATTTATAATCAAACACCAACAATTTGTAGCTAACTGTTCATAAAATATATTATATTTAAAGCTAAAACTCTTTTGAAGTAATACAGTATTTTCTGTGGCTTAGCAAACTTCAATGCCCTCCTATTTGTGAGTGATACAAATTGTATTTTTCTAGTTAAAAATATAATTTAATTTAAAGCCATTAACAACTATAATTTGCCGAGTCGTTTAAGCACCTGCCATCACTTACACACGTCCAACACCTGCCTTCGTGCAGAGCTGCAGCAAAAGGAAAAAAGGGGGCAAAAAATAACAATAAGAAAAAATTACATTTCGCACCAACCAGCAACAAGGTGTGGCTGTGGTGTGGTTTGAGAAGACTCAGCTGTACAACAATTCACACACACACACACACATACACACATACAAAAAAAACACACTCTCACACACCTGCACACATAAACCTTCGGGGCTTTGCTTGTCCCTTGTGCTGCTCCTCGGCGCATTTGTTGCGATTGTTCTTCTCATTGTTGGCCGTTGTTATCTCTGCGCACAGGGACAAAGGCATTTGGCTTAAGTGTGACAGTAGCATATTCTGTTTTAGTGCCAGTTTAGTTAACAAAAAAAAAAAAGAAAGAGAAAAAATTAAATAAAGAAGAAGCAGAAAGAAAACAAACAGCCACTTGAGCGGACATTTCACCTTCGCTGAAATGTATGCAATGCAAAAGAAGTGCAGACGGCAAGCTTAAAGACTCGAACAGAAGACAGCAGAGGGAGGAGGTGGGGTCAGACACACGCGCGAAAAGCAAATCACAGTTGGCCATTCAAATGCTGGTCATTATCATGGGGCATGCAACCTCAATGCAAATAAACAACAACAACAGCAGGAGCAGGAGCAGGAGCAGCAATGACAATGCGACGCGCTGATAAAATGCAATTTTGCTTGGCATTGAGCACGCGTCGGGAGCGTCGCCAGCTAGCTAGAAGATAATTGCATTTAGACGCAATTCAAGCCACGCCTTCTTAGCCTCTTACCACCACCTACACATGCCACATGCCACACGCCACACGCCGCACGCCACAGGCCACGGGCCACACGCTCGCCTTGAGTGCCGCCCACTGAGCGCCCCCGCACTTAATCAAATTGAGCGCTCGGCAAATGTCACTGAACCTTGAAAGTGAGCGCAAAAAAAAAAGAGTAAAGTAATAATAATAATACAAATAATAAAAGAAGATACATAAAAGGGGAGAAAGTGTATTATTTGCCACAGTTGTGGCATTAAGTTCAAGAACAACGCATCCAAATGAACTTCATGATGGCCAGGATGGCCAGGACATTCGCCTGCCAGCACACACAATGTTCAAATCAAAAAAAAAATCAGATGCTGACAGCGGGTAGGAGTCGGCAAGTGATACCCTAGCTTGCATATGCAGATTTGTGACTTGAATGAGCTTTAAAGAAATGTTACTAATCGATAAATATCGATTACTGAAGAAAAGACTGAAGTTAACTGTGGCAGCTGCTCGAAGACAAAGTCTTTGTTAGTCTGTTAAGTTTTTTAATTTGCTCAGCTGTAACACCCCATCTCTGCTAGAGATAGAGTGCGCAGAGCAACGACAACGACATCACGTACGGCACACAGTGGCCAGAGAAATTAGTCGAAGTAATGAAGTGTTTGCAAGTGAGCAGGAACAATTGGATTGAAATTGAAGCTTAACTTGGCAACAGCTGGCAACGGCTTTCAATTGCAGCGAGAACTTCTTCGACTGAAGTGAAGTCTCAGCTGAGCTCAGCTGTGGTTCTGGTGATGTCGCACCATGGCTATGACCCGCTGTTTCACGCGCTCAAATTTACATTTCCTTCTGTACAGACCATCAAATAATTTGTTTAATTCCATTAGTTTGCCAGGGCTACGTGCGCGGCATTAAAATGCCAGACCAGCGCGCTCTCAGTGTCCACTACGAATGCTGATGATGATCATCATTGGCACAGTGGGGGCATGCCATGGTGCACTGCAAAATTGGTGCCAATTAGAGGCGCCTTGTCCGCACGATGGGACGTCTTGTCAGCGCCAGACAAAACAACGCCTTGCATCAAGCTGCGTAAATCAAATGTTTTGTTTTGTTTTCCTTCGCATTTTTCAACTCTGTTTTCCTTGCTCTTCTCTATGGCTCATGGCTCAGGGGGCTCAGTGGGTCCCTTGCTTATCACATTTATGCACAAGGAGCGGTATTTTGATATATGCATACTATACTATATTTATATATGCATTTGTCTAATGAATTTTTAATGCACTTTAGCCTTGCTCTTTCTGTCAACTGCCAGACGCTCGCCGAGGGTCAGACGAACAGCATTGGGTGCGCCCTGGGCCAGTGCGATTTGCTTCCAGCTGACACAATGTTATACAATATTTAAAAAAAAGAGTAGAAAATGCGCATACGCAACGTTGTGCCAAGGTCATGTCAGCCACAATTTATTAACGTATCCTTTAGCCTGTCCAATTAATGTGCAATAATTTATATATATTTATATGCATTATTTTGCAGAATTATTTATTATTTTCTGAACTAAATTCTCGCTTTTTAAGTCTTCCCAGAATTAAATTTAAAATATAAATATATTATGCTATATTTATAAGTCAACTCTCCTTTGACATTCGTAATTATGAAAGTCCTAGGAAATTTCTAGAAATTCTTAATGCCATTTCCAGCAGCTGCTCTTTTGACCCACCCACATTAAGCTCTGGCTACTTTTCGTGTTGTGCACTCGTAATTGATAAGCTGCTTGGCTTAATGGTTGACGCTGGGTGAGCCAATTATTTTGCCTTAAAGAAACATAAATGGCAACACATTCCACAATCATTAGCATCGCAGTGGAGCGTCGTCGTATGCACCTGAGTGCTTCGATTCTAGCTCGCTTTATGAGAAATAGCTCTGTATGCATGGCTGACATGCCCTATTTTCGCAGAAATTTTCCAGCACCTGTGCTTTGGTATGTGTGTGAGCTAACTATGAAAAATAACGGACTCCATCGCAAGACCGGGTCACTTAGTTTCCGCGCGTGTGTGTCCGCCCACGTGTGTGTGTGTGTGTGTGTGTGTTGGTGTGTGTGTGACTGTGGATTGCGCTGCATTTTATCAGTTTTCACTTTTCACGTCTTTCGCTGGCTCTATCGATTTTCCCGTGTTAAACCGTCGCCATTTTTAATGGCTTTCATTACTTGCGCTCGTCTTGTGCTGCATCTCGCTCTATCTATCTATCCCTCTCTCACTCTTTCTCTCTCTCTCCTCAGCTGCGTGAGTTGATTAACTGTCGCGACGTTATCCTTTAGGCCAACTCCTTCACGCCATGTCAACTTCAATTCATCGTGAATTTAATTATGACTGCTATGAGTGCCTCGCGCATAATTTTAATTAATTACAAAAAATACTCGAATGTATATTTATATTATATATTTATTATATATACATATATAAAGGCTTATTTCCACTCTGCAAAGCTGAGCCCCGAAGGCTGAGTCGCAAAAGGTTAACGCTGAATTTAAAAGCTGCTATTGTTTTTAGGCCAACTGCTGCGAGGGTCAGTTGAATGGCTTTAGGTACACTTAAAATCAAACGATGACATAAAAAATGTATATATACATATATAAATCAAGGTGTTCCTCTAGGCTGAGCGCAAGAATAATTTATTGGGCTATACTAAAAATTATTAACAGTGTTATGGAAATTTAAAATAATCTATAATATAAAGCTGCCAAAATCGATTATTTTGATCGATAATATTAGCACCACTGTAATGAACAATGTTATCGATTACAAGCTCTACAACGTAATTATTAATAGACAGCTTTCTCTCCTTTCTCGACTTACTCTTCAACCCAACCTCGTAATTATTCCAAACGCAGTTTATTGGCAAAACACATTCGATTAATAATTTACAATCATACACAATGCATGGCAACAGAATACAGCGCATTACGCATACGCCGCATATAACAATAAGCCGTCGCTGCGGCCATTAAAGTTCAGGTAGACCGCAGAGGAGTCGCATGAGCAAACCTCACCAATTTCTCGAATCAGAAATCTAGGAAGCGCAGTCTAACTAACCAACAACCTGACTGCCTGACTGCCTGGCTGGCTGGCAAGGTGGAGCCCAAGGCATCCATCATTAAATATTTACACTTTCATAAATGTGTGAGTGCATTCAGGTTGTTAAATATTTTATGATGATTCTGACTTTCAAAGAGACAAAGCGCACGAGCAGGAAGGGCGCCAACGCTAGCGAGGCGCCCGAAATAAGAACAGTAAATGTATAATACGAATGTGTTCTACTAGTAGTATATAAAGCAAACTGCGTGAAAAACCATGCAAGCGTGAAAATCGCAGTTAAAAGCTTGCAAAGCGCTGGCAATCTGTTTTCCTTTGCCATTACAGGTGCTATCTCTCATTTATTTTTATACTGTCTCCGTTTACAACTTAAATTCGGGGCTCTGGAGCAGCCCGAAGTAACTGAAGTGCCCGAAGGTCCACTGTACTTAGGACTCGTAATTGTTGTGCGGTTAACGGACATCAAATAATCCGAATGGACATGGGTCCACGGCGCGGTCAAAAAGCTGTCCCTTTTTCCTTTGCGAATTAATGCCGCGAGTTTATTGAACCAGAACATTGAATGGAAATCCGGCCCGGGCTGACACTGCGGGGTCATAGCTCAAACACTTTCAAATTATGAATTTTTATATACTTATTTTTCATTTATAATGCTTCGACTTGATCGTACTTTTAAGGCTTTAATTAAAAATAAATTACTACAAAAAATACATAAATTTTGGAATGCACTGAAATAGTATACTGAAATATTCATAAATTTCCTTAAATTTTATTTAAATTTAAATTTGAATATTTCGCATCTCAGCTCATTATGCAGACACACTTTTTGATAGGCTTAAACGTAATTGAAAGTAAAACATATTTAAATGCAATTAATCAACAACAACAGAAATACAATAATTTATGTAAAGCGCAGAACAGTTAACTGAGTTAATTACTCAACTACTTTCGATTAATATATTCTGATTTAATC
The DNA here is from genome assembly GCA_035045185.1 of Drosophila meridiana. Taxonomy (NCBI): domain Eukaryota; kingdom Metazoa; phylum Arthropoda; class Insecta; order Diptera; family Drosophilidae; genus Drosophila; species Drosophila meridiana. The sequence goes on from JAWNPF010000055.1 coordinate 15,205,223, forward strand.
AAGTAAAACAAGTGCGCATAAATCATTTTCATTATATTTTTATTTATCCAGTGCTCCAGTCCGCGCCATTGCATGCAAGCACCATAAATTGATTTTTATATAATTACGTAAAGTTGCCCTAAGGCAGCTCACTCTATATGTATTTGGGCTAGGTTCTGATATATACTATGAGCTGTATATATATACTAAAGCCTATGATGCCCAATTTACAAAGTAATTTTCGATTACTTAAACATTATTCTCTCTGGGTTTTTCCGGGCTAACGGAATATATCTTTATATAGAATGTGCGACTCTAAGAATGGCATACAGATAAATGCATTGCTAATGATAGACACGGACGGAGCGCAATATTTAGCTGACTGCATATTAATTATTGACCATTTGGCCTATTAAATGTTGCAGTCGTTAAATGCATTATAAGTTTCATTTGGCTGATCGGACAGTTAGCACCCTCGACTGGCCGTCCGTTGGGTAATTTTTCACTTTTAATGTGTGCAGTGCAATTAATTATAGCCGCGCAATTATAGTCGCAGACCATAACAAAATTGTATATACACAGAACATTTTCGACAAATTTCGAAAGCCATAAAAGCCGGCAGAAAATAACGAATACAAATGTAAGCGAAATACGCGCAATTATTTACAACTCACACACACACAAACACACACTTGTGTTTATGAAGATGTGTATTGTCACATGTGTTAATTCAGATATACACGCCACAAAGTACAACAAGCGGCGCACACAGGACAAGCTGGGCGCGCGACGCCCACAATGCGTCAAATGTGGCGTATACGTAATATACAATTAAACACACATTGTGGCAGGACCCTGGCCAACTCAAATATCAACACACGCACACAGATAGAGCGGGAGAGTAAGAGAGAGAGAGGAGAGAGACAGACTGGCTGAATAGGCGCCAGAGCTGTTCTGTATGCTGCGGCTTTTGTCCTTTTTCGTGTTATCCTTTCATTGGCTTGTAATATACGAGGGGCCACACAGAGGTTGCTTGGCCGGACTTGAAGGCGCTCGTGCGTTCGCCTAATTGAATGTAAGCAAACCAATATAAAACTGCGCTAAAAGCCAACATTAAGCAGCGGGACCAGCACGTCTCATTGGCAAATTACCGCCACATCATTGCCTACGCCATAGCCAGAGCCAGAGCCCGGCTTTATCCTTCAGCCAGCAGATATATCTGCTGCTCCCACAGCGAAGCCATTTGCCAAGACGCTGCCATTGCGAAATTGCGCAATAAAATTGCATTGTCTTTATTTTTAGTTTCAGTTCCATGCCTTCGCATATAATGTTAATGTTTGGCTTGGCACACACACACACACACACGCTCAATATCTCTTTGTATACGTGTCGTCTAGAGAAAGTTAAATGAAAATTTCATGGCTACTCGCAGTCCCATCTTAACCTCCACGGACGACAGTCAGTGCTAATCAAATCTGAGCCCGAGAATGGCTCCGCCTTGTCGAACTTCGCAAATCTTTACGTGCAGTTTGCCGTATTTTGCAGCTTATGTTACCGCAGCCAAGCAGATTGCAGATATATCTAAGAGATTGCATTTCACTTCTGGCTTATGGCTAATAAAATCAAGTAATTTATGATTAATATTTTGAGAACGCCTTTGCTGAGGATTACTCGCGTAAATTAGCTATATTTAGGTATCGAGGAATAAAATTGAGTTCTATAATTTTATCGCTTATTGAATGACATGTTTACGGTTTATAATTTTTACAATTAAATAAAATGTGGAATAAAACTTATATAATAAAAGTACTTCAACAAAAAGTAAAAAAAAAAATTAAATAAAAACAAAAGTATAAAAATTAAAATAAAAAATTCTGTTGAGATTAATATTTCATTTTCTAATTATTTTATTAAAATAAAAATTTATTTGTTTAAAACTTTTTTAATTTTGAAAAAACTTTTAGTTAGAAAAAATATTTTTTCCTTCGTTTTAAAATTCAAATTTTATAAATTCACTTTCACAAAATTTAAGCAAATAAAAAATTAAAAAAAAAAATTTTAAATAAAAATATATATTTTAGATTTCGAGGAAAAACTGAAAATTTATTAGTTTAAATATAAAACATAACTAAAATAGCTTTAAAAAAAAATACGCATTTTTTCTATTTTAAATTGATCAAAAAATTAAATTTAAAATAAATTTATTTTTAATATTCAAAATAAAACGAGCATGACACAAAACATCATTTCATATGCATTTCATTATTTAACACGAAGCTAATAAATAATAATTCACTTAATTTGATTAAATATGAATTTTGTTATTTGACACCAAATTTTGATAAATAATAAATGCCCAACAAAAAAAGCTTTTTATAAATCCTCATAAAATTTTGAAAAGCTGTTCGCAATAATTGTAATGCCCGCATTAAGCAATTCAGTGAATATGCAAACTTTATTTAATGGACTTAAACCACATCAGCCGACAAAACTTTTGTAAATTACGAAAAGAGTAAAAAAAAACTTTGCAACCGCAAATTATGATCCAAACTTTTGCCACACATTTCAATAGAGAGTAAATTTGCGCACAAGCCGCCTTCAAAGAACTTAATTATAATTGAAATTGAAACTCACTCAGTTAAGAACAGTTGGCATCAGATGCGAAAACGTCAAATTTCGATTGTTAAAATTAAAATTGAAATTAAAATTTCACTCGTGCAGTGCGCGACAGTTTATTAATTTGCAATAGCTTGCCAAACGCTGTGTTAATTATGCATTTCAAAAGCCACTTAATATTTTATGCGTTTCTTTATTAATATGTTTTACTTGTATCATTATTTATTCAGTTGAGGCTTCGAGTGCTTCGATCGCTGATGTTGATAATATGCAAATGGCACAACAAGTCGGCAACGACTGATTTCAAACTTTCAAAATTCGAATCCACTGCGGCGAGTGCAACGAAACACGAAGCGAACAGAAACGAGCGGCGAACGAGTATGAGGACACAGACACAGACACAGACACAGATACAGTCACTCACAGACACAAACACGGATACGGACATGGGCACTGTGAAGCAGCGCCTCGTCCTCAAACTGTTGCCTGCCGCTGCATCTGCGACTGCTGCGTGCTGCGTTCGTTGCGAAACTGTTTTTTTGTTTCTTTGCCTTCCTTCGTATGCTCTTTTTTGTCTTCACAGCAGTCTGTGGTTCGCTGTTGACTTCCTGCGCACAAGTTCGAGTTGCAACTCGGTTCGGCTCCAGTCTGGGGTGGTAAACACAACATGCGTGCGGTCCACATGGCAACCGCTGTCGCCTGCCGCCTGCCGCCTGCCGCTTGGGGCACAGCAAAGATGACGTAAGTGTTCTGCCAAACGCCACTTGTTGGCATGTTGTTGCTGCTGTTCTTACTGTTGCTGTTGCTGCTGTTGTGGTAGCTGCTGTACAAGTGCTGCAAACTTTCCATTCTGGCTAGTTGGTCTAATAAAAGAGTAAAAAGTTGGCCAAATACATAAGTGTGACACAATTTGCCATAACTTTTTCGTAGCTTTTCAACTTTTAAGTTACTCGAGAACTTGATACAGCAAAGTTATTTGGACAACTGAGAAATTGTTCTAAAAGGCTTCCCCAAGTCTCGCATTCAGATTAGATAAGTTTTTGTTTAAAATTTAATCAAAATTGTTTTACAACTATTTGAAATGTAATTAAAATTCTTGTAAATTTAATATTGCCCAGCTATGCATAGATTTTTATTATTATATTAAATTTAGAATCATCATAAAGTTTATTTACTTATATGAAAAATTAATTATTTAATAAAATTATTTACGTAAATTTACGTAAATTTATTTATCAAACAATTTTTTAGATTTTTTATATAATTAAATTAATACAGTATACTCTAAAAATTCATAAATTAAATACAAATTATTCAATCAGAAACCAAAATTAATATTTTTTAGAAAAAATATATAATATATATATAAAAAGAGTATTCACTAACCCTACTCTATACGCACAACATTTTATACTATTCAGAATCTATATGCTCTTCAAATACCTAACATAATTCTCCTTATTTACTCGATTGTCAGCGAAAGCTGTTAGCCATTCATAAGTTACTATATATAAGCCACCGCCAGCTCTTACCAAACCAAAACGCAATATATTATCTACACGTGGTGTTGCCCAAATGCCAAGGAGCAAACCAAATCGAACCGAAACGAACACAATACAACACGCAGCCAACTGAATCCTTTTGCAACCAGTTGGTCCGCCTCGAACGCGAGCCTGTTTGAAGTCGGCGATGGGTTCAGCGGGCTGATGGCAACACTTAGGCCGGCTTGTGTGTAAGCAGTGTGGCCAGCTGTACGCGAAGCAGCAGCACAGTTAGATAACCAATCAGATTCGTCTTTAATTATACTGCTTACCCCTCGTTAAGCAGCTGCACCAAAAGCTGCACTCGCATTGTATAACATTCCAATTAGCAAGGAATTTCTAAGAATATGTGGACTAGTATTTTGTTGCTTAATTAAACTAAAGTTTGCAGTTAGGCAAAGGTCACTTGAACGAGATTAGCAGCATCTTTAGCAATTAGTGGCTTTCGAGCTCAAGATGCAGAGGGAAAGACACAAGGAGTTGGGTCAAACACCTATCTCTCTGCTGTGCCATATCAACTTACGGTTAAGTTATTAACCTTAAGGTGCGATGAGAGGAGAGGGAGAGAGAAACAGAAAGAGAGGGTGAGAGAGAGAAATAGAAAGAGAGAGAGAGACAGAAAGAGCGAGGGAGAGAGAGAGAGATAGAAAGAGAGAGAGATAGAGAGAGAGAGAAAAAGATAGAAAGACAGAAAGAGAGAGAGAGAGAGAGAGAAAGAGAAAGAGATACAATCCAGAGGCTGTACGCAGTAAAATTATATCAGACTGCATTCACTTAATCGATTGATTCCATCGCCTCTAAGGTGAAACTCTGAAACTCAGGAAACTCAAATTCCTGCATCTCGCACAGCATTAGCTGAGAGTAACTCAAGATCAAAGGATGATTATTACACTGATCAGTGGACAACGGAGCGGCCGGACGAACCGAAACATATTATCTCTGCTTCCGATCTGTCTAACAAATTATTTTTATACCATTTTTTTTTCAGCTTCCTGACAAACGGCAGGAAGAGTCAATTACGCTGGTGATCTGCATCTTCTGGCAGACCGGAGAACGAAAGCAACAGATGGGCAGAGTCGAGATCATTAACCATCTCAAGTTACGCCAGACAGCTCAGCACCTCGATCTTCTGATCACCAGCAAATGTTTTTTTTGTCTTCTCTTTGCCTTTCAATTTTTCAGAGAGAATTAAATTATATGATGCCGTGGGTGGCAAAGGGTATATGCTTTCTTGCAGGTGCAACAAGGATATCAAATAGCTGCGAGGCAAACATTGCACTAGATAAACCGAATATGATGTAATATATATTTATTTATATATATTTTTTTTACAAAATTCTGGAAAAAGCACACAAAATGTAAAGCACCATTTTCATAGAACTCATTTCATTGAGTATGACTGTAGAAGGAAGTTGTTGCCAACTAAAACAAAGGAAATTTGTGTTAACAATGCTCGCAACTTGTACAAACTTAGACGCGATTTGTATGCTAGACGCCAAATGAATTTATAATACATTTTAACACTAGGTAGACCTATGTGACGATATATGACTATATACAATATCTAAATCAAATACATATGGCTTTGTGTGTATATAAATTTATATTAATATATGTCGTGCTATTTATTTAAATGTACATATATTTATTTTTTATTAAATGTTTTTTTATTATATATTTACTATATAAATAAATATATATTTTATATAATATTTTTTTATTATATTTTATTTTTCGTTTTCTTTTTCCTAGTCATCTAGTCGCATTTCAAGTCTTACTAAATATTCCTAATAATTTCCGATATATTTCTTATAATTTCCGATAAAAATTCCTTTACTTTTAACATCAGCTCCAATACAAACAGCTTTCTGGTATTATATGTGCATTATATATTTACTATATAAATAAATAAATATTTTATATAATATAATTTTCATTATATTACATTTTTCATTTTTCCTTTTTCTTTCTCTCGTTCCATCTTAATTATTTCTATAAATTCCTGAACTCATCCATCTAATGAATAATATCCGGTAAAAATTCCTTTAGTTTCAGCATCAGTTTTAGTCAAAACGGCTTTCTGGTGTTATATACTTAGACTGTCTCTTGATAAAATGGGCAAATAGGCTATGGGGCAACTACGTCAGAGGCGGACGGCGCACGCGCTTCTCGGCTCATTTGGGATGCGACGCAGGCGTAACGACGACAATGCGCAGAATTTATGCGATGTATGTGACTAAGTCGACAGGGAGTTCAGGTGGGAGGAGGTTCAGCGTAGGAGAATTGGGCGTGCGAACCGCGCTTTGATTGCCTGTTAGGCATGGCAATTGTGGGGCATCGATGACGATTATGATGGCACATACTCTGCTGGCAATCAGACGGCGAGTGGGTGCCAATTAGCTAACTGTGGGTGCCTACGTGCGACGCTGGTCATTGGCCATGCCGGAAGACCAGCTACAAGCCGCAAGCCGCAAGCCACAAGCCCTGCGGAGCCAATTTGTCAGGAAGTGTTTGCCCTTTATTTTGTTTGTTTTTTGTTTTTTTGGTTTTGTGTTGATTTCATGGGTTCAGCGTTCAGTTTTTGCACTTGAAACCCAAATTGCGCAATTCCCAAAATAACTGCGCACCCCACTCAAATAATGCGCGCCGGCTCAATATGCGGTGGGTTATTTTTTTTTTATATTTATATTTTTGGGTGGTGGCGACTGCGAAAGTACCGCTAAGCGCGGCCCACCACCAAAGTGCGCAAGTGGGTTGCGAAACCCGGCCGTGACGTCGCCGGAGATGCGTCGCATTATTTTCGATTTTCAGGTTTTTGTGCCATAAATATGCACCTGATTGGATATTCCAGCGCGAGCTTAAAATGATGAACACTCCAGCTGCCGATGACGACTGCAAACAATATTATATATAACTGGCGTAAAAATAAGTCTCCGTTACATTCAGTTGAGAACCTAAATTTAATATGCCGATGAAAATTAGCTGATGATTAAATGTACGCGTATTGGCAATGCTTTTTATGACATGTGACGCGAGGAGCTCTACCGACTGCATAATACTTATTTACGGCTTGAGTATTTGTTGGCAAAGAAGCCAGGAAGTTGACTCTAACATAATGTTCTCATTTTGCAGCTATAGCTTCAAACATTGATAGATGTAAATTTTTTTGTTTATTAAATACACCCCAAAAGGCCTTTTTATATCATTTTGGTTAGTCAATACAAAACCCTCTAGCTGTTTTTCCTGATTTTCGACGCCCTTAATTAAAAATATTTTTAACGTGCTATCCACATATATCTGTCCATATATATGCCCCGAATTTCTAAACCTGCCACGCCTATCTATAGTACTCAACCTACTACCGAAATTAAAATCTCCAGCTTTAACAACAGTGTAGAATGTAAACTGTACAAAACCAATATACTCATATATACAATATAATTTATACAATATAATATAATATATAATATATACAATACAATTTTTAAGAATTTCAAAATGAAAAAAAAGAAAATTTCACTCTAACAATGAGTTCCACTTTATAAATTCAGCTGTGATAATTTGATTAGCCAAGGAATTTCGCTGAAATAAAACTCAAATTTAAGTCAATACCATTTTTATCATATTAAGTTAAAGAATCTTTGCTTATGGATCAGCGCTGGCTGCTGCTTGTGCTAGGCTGGCTGCCAACAGTCTTACCATACGCAAATAAAATCAGTAGAAAAACACCAATTGAGGAACGACTGTGGAATGGCGGGAAGGGCCATGGATTTTTGGTACAAGTTCGGAATGGCGGTGTAGCGGTAACTGCATGTGGTGGCGCATATATTAGGCCGTTGATTGTGCTGTCGTCCGCCAATTGCGTAACACCGTTTCGATACCAATCGGCGGGAGCTTACGTTGTGAATACTGTCAGCGTAGGCAAGCAGGCCTTCGAATTTTCCATTGTGGAGACAATGCACATTCCGGAAGAATTTGAGTTTAAAAAAACCAACTATGACATTGCGATCATCAAATTAAACATACCTCTAGGCGGCGTAATGACCGAGTTCATCAAAATTGGCCAACCCATACCTGACGAAGACGTGTTTCTGTTCGCATACGGCTGGGGCTTTGGCACAGCACATTTGCTGCCGGCTTCAGAAAATCCCAAATCGACTTCATTGCTGAAAATAAGCAGAGAAATCTGTCTTTTTATGCTCGGTAAAAATGCTAATTTGTTGGGAGAAACAGCAGCTTGTGCGTACCAGCCCGAAAGCAAAATGGACTGCGTTTACGATGTCGGCAGTCCAGTAACTTATAAAGCTGCGCTAGTTGGAATCATATCCTCTGGGTTTAACTGTATGAACACAACGGAACCCGCTGTATATACGGACGTTGTTCAATTGAAAAAGTACATTGCAGTAGTCCTACAAACCCCCTACTTTAACGGCAAAAAACATAAACAGGGCAGAGTTAATGTAATGGGTTCCAGACTATCCAAAAGAAAGCTAAAATATAAGAAAAGGAATAAGAGCTAAAGCAACCAAAACAACGTAATTTTCAAAACTAAATCACAAAATGAAAAGAATTTGCATATTCTTAAAAACAGAAATAAAAAATTAAATTATGAAACTAAAGCAGTGATGGCTCAATTCCGCAGTGCTATTCAGTTTGAAAAAGATTTGGGTTCTTACAACTTAATGGGATAATGAAATAATGACAAATAATGAGAATATTCATATGTAAGCATATGCTAACAATTTATAACCTATAAATTATACTTCTAATAAGTCAAAACTAACATCATAAACGAACAAAAAAAATTTCACTTAATTCATTCAATTTTACTTTAATACAATGTATTTCTGAATTCATGCAATGTAAACAAACAATAAACGTCAAATAGCAACACTTTAATGCAATGTAAACAAACAATAAACGTCAAATAGCAACACTTTAATGATAAATATAAATTGTTTTCAAATATTACGTTTACATGTGAATAGCGGCGGAAAGGCGCCACAATTGAATGGGCTAATGTATCGACGAACCACCACTTTAAGGCGGCACAGCTGTTGCTAGTTATCGATAACTTTCACAAATTGTCGTATGTCGCCGTTCTACATTTTCTAAATCTATGCGTTAATTAGATCCAAATTAAGCCTCAAGGAGTGTATTTTGTAATAATTTGTGAGCTTGTTAAAGTAACAGATATTGCCTACTTAGTGAATGTTAATGTTTCGTCGCTGTTATGTTAATTAACATTACTGCTTGGCAAACACACAAACTGTGCCTCACAGGCGGCAGCACCCACATAAAGTTAAGGCCACGGGATTAACAAGAAAATACTTTATACGCAAACACTCGAACCTGTCCCGCACACACTCACACACAGAGGACAAATAATGGCGCAACTGAAGAAACTGCACATTGCCGACCGAATTGAGGATCTGGAGAAGTGGACAATAATTCCAGACGTGCGTAACAAGAGCATGAAAATGTAAGTGGACACCAAATGCCACGCCCCGCGCCGCACCGCGCCGCGCTTACGCCTCTTTGCTGAGGGAAAAAGACAAATTTTGAGCACATCATATATTTTATGCTGATGTCAACAAGAAACAAAAATTGAATTTCACTTGATCTCATTGCAGTTTACTCAACACAGCTCGAAAGCTGTACCTCACCGCTGAGGATTATTGCCGTGATGGGGACCAAGAGTTGGCTTATATCAGCTATGTGAAGTACTTCAATATGCTGTCGGTCATACGCAGCAAATCCGATTACAATGAACACAAGCTGACGGTGCGGCAAGTGCTCGGCGACACGGAGTCCAATCGTCGCATCATGGACACCCTGGAACTCATTAGCAACTCGCTGAGCGCGCGCTATGAGCAGCAGCTGCCCGCAACGAATATGAATGGTGGTGACTCGTTAAGTGTGTCGTTGCCGGCAAAGGAACCAATTGGCGAGACCAGCTCCTCGGCAAAAATGTCTTCGACATACGCCCAATTGGGTGTTATAAGCTGTGAAGCACTCTTCCAACGCATGCAGCAGCAGTCTGTGCTGGTCATGGACTGTCGCAGCAGCTCTGATTACGAGAACTCCCACTTGACCTACTATTGTGCATTTAATGTGCCCGAAGAGGTGATAACGCCCGGGTAATTCACGTCCGCTTCAGGGTTACGTAATCCCGCTTTTAATGTCAAAATTCCTCTTTTTCCCACAGCATGTCGGCGGGCAAACTGCAGGCGCGCTTAAGCAACAGCGCCAAAGCGGCATGGGCTTCGCGATCCGTCAAGGAATCAGTTGTGCTAATGGACTGGAACACCAAAGATGCGCAGCCTGCGGGCAATACCGCCATATACACTCTGCTGGACATACTCAAAAATGTAGGTGAAATGTTTCAAAAAAAAGCTAATCGACTATGTCAAATGGATGTCTATAGAACCTAGCTGTTGTAGAGTTTTTTGTAGTACATTATTGTAATCTGCAGATATATTTTATATACAAATACTCTATAAAATACCTTATTAAGAAGTTATAGGAAATAATTATCGAATACAGAGAAATATTTGAAGTTATTGTTGTACAGGAATTATCTAATATAGTAAAAACTGTGCGTCAATTGTTATGATGACTAAGCGGCTGTAAATTGCATAGTATTATAAGATTATCTATAGGAATTATTAGTCGGAAAGATATTGTCTTTAGGGGTGTTAAACAAATTTTGTTAAAAATATGTTTATTTTATTTTTTAAAAAACGTTTGGTAAGCAAAAGAGTTATTTTTCAATAATCAATGGAAAATATTTAATTTTTGTAATTTGAAAAAAATGTATTAATGATTTAATTGTAATTTCCCCACATATATTAATCAAAACTTATTTATTATATCTCTATCTTTCCTGCAGTGGGATCCAGACGTTACTTATCGCTCGCCCATACAAATTTTGGAGGGCGGCTACGAGTTCTTCATCATGATGTACCCGACGCACTGCACCAATCCGAGCGTCCAAGCGCCGCAGCAGAACAACAATGAGATCGAAACGATTGACGACATCGAGTATCCATCCATAAATGATATAACAATGAAGGAGGATATTATGAATGCGCCCAGTGCGAAGCACAAGCAAAGACCAAGCATAAATCGCGCCAGCAAACCGGCTGCAGTGCGCGCCTACGAGCAGAGTTCACCGAATCAGCAGCCGTATCAACAGCCTCTGGAGCCACAGGAGAATCCCATCAATGAGATCATACGCGATCAGACAGTGCTGCTGCAGCGGGCACATCATAACGACATGCTCCTCGATACGGCAGCCAAGAAGTGGCAGAGCATATTCGAGCTGAAGCAACTGCATGCCGAGGGCGCAGTGCTAAGCGATCCAGAGCAGGAGGTGCTCTACAACATACTGCAGCTGGAAACCAAAGCCGAGGACTATGTGAGTGCATTTTATATGATATCATTCTATTGTTACTAATTGCTCCAAAACTGTGTGTAGAAAATGGAAAACAATCGACTACGTGACGAACTGAATCGCTACAAGGAGCAAAATACGCTACAGTATTTGCAAACCGATGACGAGGCAACAAAGCGCATTGAATCGAAGATAAAGGAGCGGCAGCAGCTCGACGAGCAGCACGAACGAGATCGTCTCGAGCGTGAACACCAGCTGTCCATTGCACGCGCGGCAAAGAAGCATTATAAGCCACCCGCCGAGCCCAACAACAGCGCTGCGTCCATCCACGCCCACAGGCGACGCCTTCAACAATGCAGGCAACGAGCTGCAGCCGACGATTGCACACGAGGACTCAGCAATCCGACCCGCCTACGATCGGTCGACGAAACCACAGAGCCGCAACGTGGAGACGACAGCGCCACGAGTCCGTGATTTCTCACCTGTAATGGGCCACAATGTGGTGAGTGGTTGCACCGATGGCTATAAATAGCCCGTCGACCAATCGATGGCCGTCACGTTGCAAGCTGTTCGAAGCCAACGCGGCTGCATTTTGCATTCGTTGCATTGTTTCTTCAGTGTTTGCAACAAAGCGCACAAATGATTTGCGTCGCGGGTGTTAAAATTCAGCTGCCACCCACCTACAACATTTATAGCTCCATATTTCCGCTGAGACGCGTAAATCAAGCAGCATAAAGAACAGTGCCAACCACTCTAACATAATCTTTTGTTTTATCCGTATAGGGTCGCGGCTTAACGGGCCTCAAGAATCTGGGAAACACCTGCTATATGAATAGCATATTGCAGTGTCTGAGCAATACGCCGCAGCTGATGGAGTTCTGCATATCGGACAAATACAAGAACTATATATGTCGACGTAACAAAACCAATGGACAGGTCATCGAAGAGGTGGCCGCGCTCATCAAGGAGCTGTGGAACGGACAATACAAATGTGTGGCCAGCCGGGATTTGCGAGTAAGACAAAGAGAGAATGGCAATTGGTTGGGTTTATTATATTAATTAAATCGTTCGCATTCTTGCAGTACGTTGTGGGACAGTATCAGAAGATCTTTCGCGGCGTCGACCAGCAGGACTCCCATGAATTTCTGACCATACTCATGGACTGGCTGCATTCGGATTTGCAAACGTTGCGCGTTCCGCGACAGCGCGACGTTATCAGTGCCTCAGAGAAGGCGTGGCTGGAGTTCACCAAATCGCAGGAGAGCCTAATACTGCATTTATTTTATGGTCAGATCAAGAGCACCGTCAAGTGCGTGACCTGCACCAAGGAGTCGGCCACATACGAGTGCTTTTCGAATCTCAGCCTGGAGCTGCCGCCAAATGCGAATTTGTGCTATCTGAATCAATGCATGGACATGTACTTCAGTGGCGAGAAGATTCACGGCTGGAATTGTCCCAACTGTAAGACGAAGCGAGATGCGATCAAGAAGCTGGACATTTCCAAGTTGCCGCCGGTGCTGGTTGTGCATTTGAAGCGGTGGGCAGAAACTTTATATACATTCTATAACTTTTTCCTAAACTGCATTTAATATTTTGCATCCCTTGCAGTTTCTATGCGGACCCCAGCAACACGGGCGCCTATATTAAGAAACAAAACTATTTACAATTTCCGCTGGATAATCTGGAAATGAAACCGTATATCGCACGTGCCGAATCGCGTGCTGTGACGCCCAAGACATACCAATTGTACGCCGTGTCCAATCACTACGGCACCATGGAGGGTGGACATTATACGGCATTCTGCAAGAGCGCCAACTACGGGCGCTGGTATAAGTTCGATGATCAAGTTGTTTCGCCGCTGGACACGTCGAATGTCGTCTCGAGCGCAGCCTATATATTGTTCTATACCTGGCTGCCGCCCATGCAGCTCTCATTATCATAGTCCACAAATGAAACATTAATTTTTGGATCGCCTCAACTTTATTTATATGTTTTCTGCCTCTTATTTCTTAGCTTTTCTTAGCTCTTAAGCTCTAGTCGCTTCACCAATTTACTACAAAGTGTTGCTTATTTTAATTTGTTGTTGTTTAATTTTGGACTTTTATTTATAAATTTAAAAAAAGCATTACCATTACCAGCTAATATTTGGGTATATATATATATGCATACGTTTTTATTTGTAAGCCTTAAAAACTACTCAAAATGTTGAAGTATTTGTATGAATGAAACAATTTAAGTGCATTAGAAACAAAAGAGCAAAGTTATACACTTTAGTATATTTTACACGCATATTTTTAAACCAAATAAACGAAATTCAATTTCTACTGGGATCTTTTTCTTTTATAATTAACTGTTCATCGAAATATTCATTTATTTATGTTTGCATTTAAAAAGACCCGCTCAGTTAACGATATATCGTTATGGTTATCAAAGAACTCAGTTATGGCAGCCCTCGTTTTTATCGATAACACGTTGACATTTGTTGCTATGTTTAACCATCTCTAAACTCCACGTATTAGAATCCAAATCAGAGAGTTTTACGATTGAAAACACAATGTCTGGTGTTTAATGAATAGTTTTAAGTAAAAAGTTAAAATATAGAGAAGTGTTAACAAGTCCTGCCGTTACGATGAATATACCAGAACAAAGCCGTTTCGCAATTTACGCCCTGGGCATTTTTTTCACGTACTTTCTGTACGGAATTGTCCAAGAGAAACTAACGCGGGGCCGGTACGGCGACCAGGTGCAAACAGATGGCCAGACGGGTGAACGGTTCACATATACACTGGCCCTCGTCTGGGTGCAATGCGCCTGCAATTATCTATTTGCCAAGGGTGAGTCGCGCTGATTGGAGCAAATGTCCACAAAATACTCATTAATCTCTTCCGTCATAGGGATGCTCGCTGTAAAGCCCCAGAAGGAGGACACCACACACACGGGCTACTATGCGATCAGTTCGCTGACCTATCTGCTGGCCATGGTCTCCACTAACATGGCGCTGCGCTGGGTGCCATATCCCACGGCCGTGGTGGGCAAATCCGCCAAACCGATTCCAGTCATGATTCTGGGCGTGCTAATTGGACGTAAATCGTACAGCTGGACGAGATATGCCTGTGTGCTGACCATCGTGCTGGGCGTCATACTCTTCATGTACAAGGAGAGTAAGATCTCAAACTTGCCCACAGAGACAACAGGCCTGGGTGAGCTGCTGCTCTTCCTCAGTTTATCCATGGACGGACTGACGGGCGCCGTTCAGGAGCGCATGCGTGCTGCAAGTGCGCCATCGGGCCAGCAAATGATGTTGTCCATGAATTTCTGGAGCACGTTGATGCTCGGAGTGGCCATGCTTGTAACTGGTGAGCAAAGTGCGAAGAGCTGCTCGACTCACTGATAACCCATTCTGATTACTCGACAGGTGAGGGCGTGGAGTTCATACAATTTGCTTTGCGCCACTCGGAGGTCTGGATGCACTTGTTCATGATTGCACTGTGTGGTGCGCTAGGCCAGTTGTTTATATTCTTGATGGTGGCCAGCTTTGGACCGCTGGCCTGCTCGGTGGTCACAACCACACGCAAGTTCTTCACCGTCCTCTGCTCCGTCTTGCTCTTTGGCAACGTTTTGATCGCCCGGCAATGGTTTGGCGCTCTCTTGGTGTTTGCTGCTTTGTTTACGGATATGCTGTATGGGAAGAAGCAGAATGCGGCTGCAAACAAGAAGCCACCACCCGGCGACGGCAAGCTGAAGGAGGAACAAAAGAAACTGACTTCTTAGAATTTACTATTTTAAAAAATAGCTTTATTTTTGTCGTACAATACAAATTGTCTGTAGTTATAAATTAGCAAGTGCTGAAAGACGTACAAAAATAAAATTTGTTGTCATAAGTAGCTGAGCGAGCAAGGCATTCTATATCTGTTTAAGTTAAATACATTTTACTTGAAATCTAATTTTAGTTCCTTATTAATTTAAATAAATCACAATTGTTTTTGTTTAAATTGCTGTGCAGTTTTCAGGCGTTGCCACTGCGTTGATTGCAAAATGAACTGCACTTGGCATCGATTCATCGTTACTGTGTTATCGATTTGCCTCCACGTGCTATCGAGGCGGCTGCGACCAAATGACGTTCGTTGCTGATGTCCGATTTTTTAAGTGTTTATGTTCGTTAGCTATGCGCGTTTACGGTCAACGCTCGCGGCTCGAGTCCAATACATAATAACAGAGTGTTTAAATTTAAATTATTGCTCCACTGTAAATTAAGTTCGTCAAGAGGTGAAATCACGCGTGAGTTTGTAACAAAAAGGATTTTGGAGCAAATCTTACTCAGAAAACAAATTAATTGCGAGTGAATAACAGTGTTATATATGCAACCAAAAATGTGTGTCAAGTGTGCTAAAAAAGTTCATAAAAGTGTTTGAAATTAAAAAGCCACAGAGAAAATTACACAAATAGTGTGTGAAACATACATAATATTTTCCTATTAGGTGAGTCGTTGCTTTTGTTGTTGCAGCCAGCTGTTTTCTTGTGTGTATGTGCGACAAGGGTCGCCGCGATACTGTGTATATGGATGTGTGTGTGGTTGAGTATGCGTGTATGAGCCTAATTTTAGCAACAAAGTGAATCGAAAGTGATTGGCAGCAAGCGATAAGCAGCGCATCATCATTTAAATATATTAGTGTGGTTAGTGACAAGTTTTTAGTATTTAGCTGGCAGGATCTGCGAGTGAAGCACATGCTGCCAACGTATGTAACAAACACCCTCACAACATTGCCATACAGCCACCCACAAACACACAGACACACACAAGCAACTCACACGTGAGTGACATTTGCGCGCTCGCTCTCACTCTCTCGCCATGCCAAAATGGTGGTTGTTACCGTTAACATTTGCCGGCTGCTGTCGTTGCTCCTTTGTTATTGTTGTTGTTGTTGCTGTTGCTGTTGGTTATGCGTGACGTAAACTTTTTCTAGCCATTTCTCGCAAATCGCCGAAATTTCTGGCTGTCTCGCATTGCATTATGTAAAAATATTTAATTTGAATGACCAACAACTATCTAGAATACATACACAATATACGTATAATATATAAATGTGATTATAATACTGATTTATGCTCAGACGTCGCGTTCACACAGCAAACAGATAGCAAAAATACGAAATAAACCATCACAGCGCTTTGTTGCGGACCTTCTTATCGCGCGTCAATAAAATATATAATATATATACAAATATAGTACGTATACGTATAAAGAATCCAAAGCAAAACAAAGTCTCCCGCTCTGCAGACACTCACACAATCCCGCATATATACACATACACATACATATGTATATAAACGACCGTTTGAGTATTTGTATTAAATGGTTTTTCACGCTGATAATTATGAACAAATAAATTAACAGAAACAGAAAAAAAATGTGAAAAAAGTTGTTCAAACAACAACAAAACAAAACAACAATAATTAGCAATGGCAATCGTTCGATTTGCTTTGACCGTCTGTCCAGACGAGTCTTAATATTGACATAGATAATCGACTAAATATGACTCTTAAAATAACAATCTATATGATTTGCATAATAAATGTGTCAGACTTCAAACTCACAGTTCTTTAAAGTAATTCATTCAATTTTTGACAGAGGTTAGATGCCTTAGTATACCATATGCCGCCTGAAAAGCTTTGTTTCTGCATTTCCTTGATGGAAATTTAATTGCGACGCATTCAACAAGTTGGCTCTGTTTAGCGCTTAAAACGAGATGATATTAGGGGCATTCCCACTATGAAGAGAAGCATTGCACCTGTGCACGTGCTCAATTGCTTGTCATGTGAGGCCAATAAACGCATTTCGCATTTCCAAAGAGAATTTCAAGAGAAAAATATATTTCGAGCGGATTTTCAACTATTTATAAACATAATTCTGTATCACAAATATTTGTTTGTTTTTTCTTTGTGTATGCCCAAATGTCTGGCTGTTTAGTCAGCTCTATGCATTTCTCTTTCACTTTGTTTGAACTGCGGCAACTGTCACTTGCATCATCAGTATCCCTCTCACATTTCGCCTCACTTCCACTCGCCCGCCCACACCAATGATGTCATCACCGGCCGGGTCACATGTTTGGACGCGAGCCCAAAGACTAAACTCAAGAAATTGTCTCTGTGGTCGCAAAGATTCTCGCTGTTAAAATGAAAATTTGCTAAAAATATTGCTTTCAGCATTTGACTTTTTTGAGTTTTTGATGGATTGACGCTGTGCGAATAATGTTTTTCCTCAGAACTGGCATTTTCCACACATCTGTGATGCTGATTCTTAATATTATTATAATTTTAGAACTAATAAAAAATATGTGTACCGTAAATTAAAATGAATGCATTCAAAAGTATGCTATATCAAATTGAAAAACCAAATTTTAATATTAACTAATAATACGCAAATTCTCATTAGAAAATAAATATTTTATTCTATAAAATTTGCATATTTCATCATCATTCCTAATCTATTTCATCAACAACATGATGGCTTGCTGCATAATCAAATTAAGCTCACGTGTTTGAGGTATTTTTGAAAGCATATTGCGTATACGCCAATCGGAACAGCTGTTGTTCGCCTCGTATGTTTTGCCCATTCGCGGTTGATTTTAGTCAAAAAATATCTGAAATGCAACTAGAGAGAGTTTTTCGTCAACACTGCAGATGTTTCGTACGCTCTTAGCTGAACAACAACAACAATGTGCAATATTTTCGCGCGCTCTTGCAATGCGCTCTCTTTGCTTTTGTTGCAGTTGCAGTTATTTTTACCGTTTTGCTTTTGCTGCCTGCGCTTTTATGAATTAAATTACGCTCTTACTCTCTGCTCTCTGCTCTGTGCTCTCCATGTCCATGCTTTGCTCGCGCTCTCACTGCATTTGCATTGTGTTTGCTGTTTTATTTCCATTTCCACAAGTAAATGAACCCCAACTGTGGCACGCGTTTGTCAACACATAACAACACACACACATACATGTACATTCTAGTTGCACTAGCATACACACACACACTCTCTCTCTCTCTCTCTCTCTATCGCTCTTCCGCTCTTCTTGCTCTCTGTCTGCCAATTAGTGCTCGAAGTTGCGGGCTGTCGACTGCATTTTGCTTGTGACTCGTTTCGTTTCGCTTGGGCTTCGGTTTATTTTGGTGCTGAATTCTTTTTGGCCGCATTTTCGGCTGTTATTGTTGTTGTTACTGCCGTTTGTTTTTGGCCATGCCAATTTAAGTGTGTGTGTGTTTTTTTTTATTTCTTTCCTTCTGCTGGGCTGCTGCTCAGTTGCATAAAACAAAACGCGAAATCAAAAGTGCAATTCGGCTGCAGCCGCCGCAAACATTCACCGTGCTGCTCCTCTATATTCGATATATACATATATATTTCTCTAGTTCAAAAATCAATAAAATATAGTAAAATAATTGTTAAACAAAAAACAATAAAACTACTATAATAGATATATGTGTATATATGTATACCATGCTATATGCTCGTGTTTAATTCATTTGTGTTTGGTTGTGCGTGTTATGCAAACGTTTCGAATTGAAATGAAACGAATTCGGATTCGTCTCGAAAGTGAACAACAAAAACAACAGCAGAGGAAAGAGCAGCCAAAACGCAAAAGCGCGCAATTGTAGCGAAAGGTGTTTAAAGTAAAACAAGACAAGACAATAAAAACAAATAAATACAAAGAAATGAAAATAAAATAAGAAATAAATACAATCAAATGTTGTTTACTTAGACAAAAAACACAACAAATTATTCAATGCTTATAGCAAATATAATGCTCATAATATTATATTTTAATAGATTTAAAAATTTTATAAAATAGTAAATAAAATATATAGACAAGTGTTCCAAATATTTTAAACTGTGTAAAAAGTGTGTTTAAACAATTATTTTATTAGGTAATTAAGGGCTTTAAATAACGTTAAAGATCACTTAAAAAGACAACTAATTAAAGCAATTATTTTTTTATTTTTATGCCTAATAATAATTATAATAATTATTTTTTGAAACTACAAAGTATACAAAAATAAATAAATTTATTGTTTTAATTCTTTATATTATCAATCCATATTTGTTTTTATTTTGTATTTAATTTTATATTTTATTAAATCTGTCTCACTCACACTCTTAGACCTACTTCCTTTCTCTCCCTCTCCCTCTCCCTCGCCCTCTCTCTCCTCTCTCTCTCTCTCTCTCTCTCTCTCTCTCTCTCTCTCTCTCTCTCGCCTTTTCTCTGTCTTTCAATTTCTATTCTTTGAAATACGCCGAGTAATTGTAAACCTTGTAAACATATTAATTAATCAAGTTTTATTTTAATTAAAGCAACATATTTTCACTGCGTCACATCTTGAGTTTTGTTTATGAATTGAGCACATACATTATATACATACATATATACATCTAATATGTACACATATATTTCCTTTCCTCTTAGTTTTTTGTTTTGTCTATTGTGCCTATATGACACTCAATTTAGTTTATGACTCATTAGCGACTCTTTTTCTACGCGATAAACAATTCACAGGAAAATTTGCACTATGACTGTCAAGCTAAGTCAGAAATAATTAGTTGGAAATTCGCTTTCTTTATTTTTGTAAGCTCTGCATTGATTGAAAATATGAATATGTTGTGAAATACATTACATAAAGCAGAGGAGGTGGGAAATTTGACACCCGAAGCGATCTTATGCCTTTCCTTGTTAAGGACGAACTAGAGACTAGAAGATTTTCTAATTATTGATATTGATGAAATAAAGAAAACTTTATTTACACTCTTAATTTTCAATACAAATGATAAATACGTTGTTGATTAAATCCCCATGCAATAAAGAAATTATACACAATATTTTAAAATTAAATTAAAAATGCATGGAAATTAGGTTTAGGATGTCTGCCAGTCGGACACTTTTTACTACAACACTCTTGCATAGTGAATCATAACGAGAACTGGAAATGAGTAGATGTATGAATGGTTTGCATAATTGACAGATGAAATGACAATTTGGCTTTACTGTTGCATTATTTGAATGAAAGTATACGTTCATGCGAATGCACTCTACTAACAATTAATATTACATTTTTATATATTTATATTATTATTTTAAATAATTTCATTTAATATTTGCATTCAAAACCATTCAAATTGGTATTCCTCAATATATAATAATTCAGATTCGACGATATCATTTAAAAATACAATACTCCATAATCAAAGATCCGTTGATGGTGTTGTAATATCATTCGCATTAGCTAGACTTTTGACCAACTTCCTATACAGTAGTATGCTTTTGGACTGACTGAGTTTGTAAAGTTTTTTAAATTTTTCGATCATAATTTCTTGCAGTTCGATTTTTTCGATAACTTATGCCATTTTCTTATAATCGATAAAAAATATGATAATGAGATTTTAGTTTTAAGCATAACTTGAATAGAACTAAAGAACAAAACTTCAAATTTGATTATAATAAAAAATTTAAAAATCAAAAACAAGTAAGAGTGCTTTAGTCGAGACTGCTTGACTAGGAGATACCCTGAGCCCTGTGAAGCGAATGGGGCGTGGCATCCAAAATCTAAAGATTACGTAATCTCCGTATGCATTACACGAAACTTCGCTATGCAAATAGCCTTATATTATGTTTTAAAGTTAATGTATACAAATTATATACCTAACTATAAATTACTAGAAACACAGCTATATTTAAACAACTCTGAGTTAGAGGGGAAGTCGAAGTGCTAGTCGGGCTTGCCTGACTAAAAAATAGCCTCAAGGCAGATACGGACTGCTAAAGTCCTTGATATTTGCACATATGAAGACTTGCTTTGCATTTGATAAATTATCGTTATCTTAATGATCGTTATAATAATTAATAATATTTAAATTTAAAATATATTATGTTTACATTAATTAAACATTAAAAGTATAACTTTTACATTTTCGCTTTAAATATATTATATTTACATTAAATAAACATTAAAAGTATAACATTTACGTTTT
Source organism: Drosophila meridiana (assembly GCA_035045185.1). Classification (NCBI taxonomy): domain Eukaryota; kingdom Metazoa; phylum Arthropoda; class Insecta; order Diptera; family Drosophilidae; genus Drosophila; species Drosophila meridiana. Next base: position 15,226,764 of record JAWNPF010000055.1, read on the forward strand.
CGCTTAACATGCTTAACTATTTTAAGACTTACCAACGAAACAGAAGAAAAGGAGAAGCACCGCGCTGCACTGGACGACTGACCACCAGAAGAAGAAGAATGCGACTGAAGCTGCGCTGCAGCTGGCTTGCCTTTATATAGGGCAGCGATAGCTGCACTCAAGCTGAAGTCAAGCTCAACTCCTGAGCCTCTTTCAGAGTCAGTCTTCACACTTGATCATCAGAGCACTTTCTGCTCCTGCTGCTGCAAGAAGCAGCTCTTCTGATCTTTAGCTGACTTTATATAGGGCAGCGAGACTACCATTCGAAGTCGAGCTCAACTAGTTAAGCCTCTCTCCATCAGTTAGCGACCAATCAGAGTATTTTCTGCTGCCTCTGCTGCATACATATGCAAAGATATTAGTTTAAGATATTAGTTTGCATATGTATGCAGCAGAGGCAGCAGAAAATACTCTGATTGGTCGCTAACTGATGGAGAGAGGCTTAACAGTTGAGCTAGACTTCGCTGCCCTATAATAAGGCAGCTGAAGATCAGACTCCTCTGATCCCTGCTTCTTGCAGCAGCAGCAGCAGCAGAAAGTGCTCTGATTGGTCGCCTAAGGATCGAGTGTGAAGACTGACTCGTGAACAGAAAGAGGCTCAAGAGTTGAGCTTGACTTGAGCTTGAGTGGATCTGTCGCTGTCCCTATATAAAGGCAAGCCTGCTGCAGCACAGCTTCAGTCGTATTCTTTATCTCTTGGTGGTCAGTCGTCCAGTCCAACGTGGTGCTTCTCCTCTTCTGCTGTCTGTTGGTAAGTCTTAAAATAGTTAAGTATGTTAAGCGAAAATGTAAAATATATACTTTAATGTTTATTTAATGTAAGCATAATATATTTTAAATTTAAATATTAGTAATCAGAGCACTTTCTGCTGCTGCTGCAGCTCATCTGATCTTCAGCTGCTTTTTTAGAGGGCAGCGAGACTACCAATTGGCATTAATTAGTAAAAAGAGCCGGTGTCCAAAATATAACAAAAATTGAAATTGCATAATTATATGCAAAATTTGAGGGGTCTAGCTCTAAAGATGTAGGAGATATAATTTAAACCCTGTTTTCGATAAGGTTTAAAATCGATAGCATTACTACAAAAATAGTTATCGACCATACGAAGTAAACTTGACCTGCGCGGGCTACACCAACAAAAAAAATTCAAATCTCTAGCTTGCCTAGATGCTTCAATCGACACGTTCAAAGATACGGACAGACGGACAGATGGACGGACAGGGCTAAATCATGATCATGATCATGATTTATATACTTTGTGTGGTCTGACACGCCTCCGTCTGCCTGTTACATAGATTTAACAAAATCATTACACCCTGATTTCCCAGTTATAATAAATATAAAATAATATAAATAAAAAATAATAAATAAAATAATAAGTAAATAAATAAATTCCTAGAATAAATATAAGATTTAATATATATTTCGAATTCCTTAACCTCTTCACCTAAAAATTCAAATACAAGCCATACTGCATCAAATTTTGAGCATTTATTTATTGACGAAAGTTCAGAGTTTATATCACAATGAAATTCCCAAACCTAAACACATACATACATACAATACAATATCACGAAATATAAGAATTACACATGCATATGTTTGTATCTGCACACACAACTGTGACATGTGTTGTCTTCTTCTTAATGCGATGGTAAACAGTGCAACAAAATCATCATACTCTGTATCGAGTGCATGTTCATGTTTGCATTCGTATCACACATACGCCGCATTGTCTGCCGGCAGCACGACAGTCAAGTGGGTGCTCCGTCTCGCTCTAGCCTTCGCGTCGTCGTTGCGTTGCCTCTCGCACAGCGGGAACAGTTGAATGACACAAAACGTTTTCTTTTGTTCTGCAACTGCGATTACGAATTTTTGGCACAAGACGGCGACGCTGACGCTGACGCTGCTGCATACTCTGCGGCGCCTAGCACGTGACTGCCCCACCCTCTGCCTCCCACCTTCCCCGCTGGTCAACTTCAGTTGACCTATCGATTTTAGCTGTTAGACTATTTGCATCTGACTCACTCACGCAACTCTGCTTAACGCTCTTTCCCTCTCTTTCTCTTTCTCGCCGCAGTTGTATAGCAGTGAGCTTCGTATAGCAACATGCAGAGCAGCGCTGGAGGAGCCGCTGCAGGAGGCGGGGGCTACGAGGAGGTGACCGCCGCTCGTCGGGGACGCTTTCGTGTCACATCGTCGCAGCCAACGGGGCCGCCGGAGACGACGCTGGGCCGCTTTCGTCTCATGCCCACATGTAAGTGAACAAACAGTTCTTCTACCTAATTAGCTGGCTTAAAAAAAGGCTGACATTCTTTTTTTTCTCCTCTTTTTTACAGCTAATTATGGCGCCATTTCACCGATTTTGCAGCGCGGCAGATTCGCCGTCATACCGGAGGAGCCGCAGGCGGGCTCACCGGCGCTGTGCACCCCGCCCCCCGGCGGGCAACCAGAGCGACGCTCGCCCTCGCCAGAGTGGGACTTTGACATTGAGCAGGTGAGTCGAGACGAGTCGAGCATCGGCCCGTTTATTATCTTAACGTGTGAGAGCCCAATGCCGTCATGTCCGACCCATTGGGCTTCTAATTGTTGGTCTGGGGGTTAGTTTGGTGGTGGCTTCCGCCAATGTCGTCAGCCTTTCCCATTGCAATGCGCCATTTTTATTGATTTCGTTGGAGCCAACGAAACTTTCCCATGGAGTTTTCTCTTGCATGCGCCACCAAATGGCGTGTGAAAGAGTAAAAACCATGGCTAGCCGTGTTGGCTGGCAAGTGCGTTACATTTTATATTTTACTGCTGACATAATAAACACGTAAAGTCAGCTTAAAATAGACTTTTAATGCGGGCGGCAAATCAAATGAAACTTGAATTTGGCGCCATTTTTAGCACTGCGACTGAAAGCTCACTGCTATGCGTGCTTCTGCAGCCCTGGCATCTTTATGTGCTGCCAGACCGCAGAACGATTTGTCTGTTGGGGTCAGTACACGTGCAAGCACAGCACAGATTTTAATAAAACGGCCAACAGTATTCTTTAATATGACAAAATTTTAAACTGAATTAATAATTTATGCAGTTCATTATAATTAACAGCTTATTATAAAATATTTGTATATTAAATTTTTCGTTCAGAAATACAATGTGCCTATTATACAATGTGCGATCAGCTTCCAATATTACAATTGGTATTTTTCAGTATGTCATGGTGCGTTATTTTTGCCGTTGCCAGCGGCGGTCACACTCTGCACAATAACAATTTAGTACCAATATATTTCTGTCGTGTTAAGTTGATATTTCTCTGTCTCGTCTTTTGTCACAAATCGTTACGTTGATTTTTTTTCTTGGCGTCACTCCCCAACCCATGTTTCCAGCTGTGGCGTACAATTAACAGCAGCAACAAGTTAAATGTAGTGCAAGCGACGGAATTGTGCGTAAATTGTAATTCACTTTGTGATTGGCCACATCGAAGGCGGCAGTCAGGCAACGCGCGCGCGCCAACGCTGTCTGTCAGTGTGTTGCATATATGTGTGTGTGTGTGAGTGTGTGCGTGCCTGTGCTTGTGTGTGTTCACCTGTTGCGCCTTTTTGGCAGAAAATAAAATCACAAAAAACGCGTAAAAATGTTTGTCTAATGCAGCCAAGTGAAATGCCCATTGTTGTTTTGCCATGTCGCTTAAATATTCTGTGATAAGCCTTTTAGTTACGATTGCGTTGACGTCGCAAAGAAATTTGTTACAAAACAAAAGCAACAATAACGACGAGCAGCAGCAGAGCAGCACTTGTAGCTGATTTGCTTTAGTGTAATGCGCAAAACGCTTTGCAAACTAAACACACCAAAAATATGTATATATAACAAGCAAATACCAGCGAAACACAAAATCAATAAGCGGCTCCAGCTGCCGAACTGCGTGCGCTGATCAGCTGTTGAACGCACAGAACAACAACAGAAACGAAACACAGCAGCAACAGCAACAACAACAACCAATGGAAATTTCCCATAGCAGCGAGCCTCTGTTGTAATACAATTGCAGTCAGTATAAAATTAATTGTGACTCTGTCATGCAGGCAACGGGCTGCCTGCGTCGCGCTCCCTCTCTCTATCTCTCTCTCTCTCTCTCTGTTACACTCATGCAGTGAGTTGCCCGCTTTGCTGATCAGTTTCTGATGCGTGCTCCAATTGGAAAGTCCAAAGTGGAAGTGCGCGCTGCTGCATAAAATTGTTTGTTGTTGTTGTTGTTGTGTTTGCTGCGTGTGCGTATGTGATTTATGCGCTTAGCGCACAAAAATGGCCGATAATTACAAAGCAACAACAAATGTTGTGTGTTAGAAATTAATCTAATCAGGCGACAACGCCTCAAGTGTGTAGCAAAAAAAAAAACAAAAATAAAAGAAAAATAATACGAAATTCAAAGGAGAAAAACAACATAACATAATAATTCAAATTTAATCTTTATACCCAAGTTAAGCAACAAATTTTCGTGTTCTAATTACAGCTCAAATTGTTTACAAAAGTCAAGCAACCCCTATATTTTGCCAAGTGTATCTTATTGTATATGTATTCCGGCATACGTTCATGTGTGTGTGACTGTGAGTGTGTGTGTGTGTGTGATTGTTAAGAAAAGTGCCAAACGAGCTACACAATTCAATTAAGTTTTTTATATGAAAAGTAATTGTGATTTCTACAACAAACAACAGCAAATACAAAATTTCCAGTTTGTGATTAAACTCAGGTTCGTTTGTTTTTTTTTCTCTTTCTGGAATTAATTTATATTTTATGATTTTTCAATTTAACATAATGTTGATTTATATTTATGCCTTACTTTCTTTGTGTTGATATGAGAACGAGTTCTTGCTTCAATTTTATGCATAAATCATACAAAAGATCGATGAAATTGGAGAATTTTTGAGAAAGAAATTTCAATCTGTATTCGTTTATTTAAATGTTTTTTTTTTTTTATTATTATTGAATATCTACTTTATTTTGTAGCATCTTGTTTTACTTTAGTTATCTCATGCGTCCTCTCTTTCTGTATTTGTATAGATAGAGATATAGTCAAAAGTTGTTTACCATTTTATGTGTTTCTTATCAAGGAACTTCCTTAGAGACAGCTCGAAATTCAAATAGTTTTTGTGTTTCTTTATTGGTATTTAATTAATTATTTTATTTTATTTATTTTTTATTTTTATTTATTTTTTTGTTTCTATTTAAAGCAGTTTTAAATGACATTCAATATGTTTTACTTGTCGTTTACTTCTTTTATTTAGTTTTTACTCTACTGTCTATTGTTTTAGCTTACTAAAACTGAAGCTCTAAAGGGAAAATAGGTTTGTTTGTAATTGTCTGTGGCTAATACAGAATGTTTACATTTAACAGACACGAGTTGTATTTTTCTGTCTGTGTGCGTGCCAATTACCGTTAAATAGCAAACCCATTATAAACAATTGTATGTGTGTAGTTCGTATATTTCAGTCACATGTTTATTTAAAAATAAAATCAACAACATTTACTGCCAATCTGATCAGATTTGTCGATCTCTATGCAGGGTCTCAATAATATTATATTTTTCTACCTTGTTCCGTGTTCTGGGTTTTGTTTATCTGTACAATTAGTGGGCCATACATAATATAATACATACTATAATAAAAATATATATTATTTTTTTCTAAATAAAATGATTTTCATTACTGTCATTTACAAACTTTGTTGATCTTCGCATATTAACTCGATTTTTTGACTTATTACTGCTGCAATCATTTAATTATTCACGACCCTGCAAGGCCCTCCAAATGTTCATTTATTGTCTTAATATATTAACTGGTTTATTTTCGTCTCTTTAGGTTGAATGAACCTCTTCGAGAGCCTCTTCGCTTGCCTCGTAAATCAATATTTCGGCTGTAAATATTTTGCTAAGCTTGTGAAAAATATTTGTAAAACTGCCATAACGGCATGGAATATTCTTATTGTTTGTTTTATTTTCATTTTTTTGTTTGCTCAATTGCGTCACAAGGTGACTCAAATGGGGTCTTCAAGTCCAACAAGCAAGCACGACGAGCAGCTGTGATTTATGGCATTGCCAGATCGAACAAAAAGTGGCAAAAAAAGAAGGGAAATTTCCATGGTATTTCAAGACCTACAAAATTTAAGGTGGAATTTTCCATGGTATTTCGAGTCTTATAGGCTTTCAAAATGACTGTCGCAGAGCATTGCCAGCCCAAATGTGAGACATAACCAGATTAAATCAAACGCGAACAAATATTTGACATTCGCTATCTACAGTAGTGTCTGCTATAAAGTGTAACATATCCATATCAAAAACAATTTGTTTATAATTATAACTTTATTAAATATTACCACAAATGGGCAAAATACAATTTGGAAATGAAATTCTTATATAAATAAATGTTCATATATTTGCATATAAACATTAACTTTACATTCACACAGTAATTGTCATCTGGTTCCACAGAGTACTGTTGATCTGCTCCAGGCTTCTCATCTTGGCATTCAGAATTTTTAACTGTGCATAGACACTATCGAACTTGCTCTCCATGTGCTGTACGACAGCTCTAAATTCCTTACGCAATTTCTCCACCTCACTGGGCTCTCTGTACTCCATGCTGACCGAAGCGGAGGAGGAGGCGGATGATAGAGAATCCGACTTTGACTCCACCTGCAGCTCCTCTCGCTCGGGCAGCCGATACATGCAAGCAATGCCATTAATATAGCTGCCCGGAAACTCAGCATCTATTCTGTCCGGCACATAGGTAATGCCATATTCCAGTATGAGCATATCCATTACCATCTTTAGATTGTAGCAATTCCAGTTGTTTGCGTGTATGAAGAAGTGCGTGAGCTGCGACAATTGCTGAAAACCCTATGAATTATATTGATTTATTGTTGTTATCATGTATTGAAATATGAATCCTTAAGTTTTCAAGTACTCCCAGTCTTAGAATCTCGTAATATTTGTATAAGACTTCTCTTTACAAACAATTGTCAATGAATTGCAATTTGAGTTCTTTCTATTAACTGAACATTGAATACCGCTATATCTGGGTATTGAAATATCGATCGAACTATCTTCGATGTATTGTAATATGGAAAAATCAATCAAAAATCTTACTTTTGAGAATATCCATTAACGTTGCATAGATCAGAAAAATATCTTTATAATATCGATCACAAAACTTTCCCAATATTAATAAGTATTTATAGAAAACGTCTATAAAATTGTTGTCATTATTATTACTCCCACCTCACGTGCCCTGTTTTCTATGTTCCTCTATTATATAGATAAATAACCGATTACTTATCACTTTGCTTACCCTTGGATCAATGTCGCTGATGTTATTGACCGATACGTTAAGCTTGCGCAGTTGCGGCATGCCGCGTAATATCGCGTCCGGCAACTGCTCCATGCCCGTATTGCTCAAGTCCAGCCTCTCCAATCGCGGGGTTTCCCACTCGCTGGGCAGTTCGCGTAGCATCGGATTATTCGCCACGTTCAAGCGTCGCAGTCGCGGCACGCGCGACAGTGTTGCCAGCTGCACCAGCGAGTTGTTGCGCAGCACCAGATCCTCCAGTGCCTCCGAGGCCGAGAAGTACAGCTCCTGCACGCGATTGTCGCCCAGGTCGACATTCGTGACGGCCCCAAAGACATTCACGCGATGCAGCGAGCAATTGCAGGCCAGCAAGTAACCCGAGTTAAGGTTAAGCACGAGCACTTCCAGTGGCGCGTTGTGCGATACGTCCAGCACGAGCAGCTGGGGCGCCGAGCTGAACGCATACTCGCCCAGCTGACGTAACTGATTCCCCTGCAAAATGACTGTCTGAAGGCGTTCGTTTTTCGCCAGCAGCTCGTTGCTGATAAAGCGTAAACGGTTATCGGCGATCGTTAGGTGATGAAGCGCTGACAGATCGGCGAACAGACCTTCCGGCAGCTCCTCGAGCTGATTGTCGCTCAAGTCGAGGTGTCGCAACTGGCGCAGGCCCTTGAACGCATCCGGATGCAGGCTCCTCAGCCGATTGTTGCTCACAAAGAGATATTCCAGTCCGGTGGCATAGTTGAACACACGCTCGTCCAGCTCGCTGATGTCATTGTCAGAGAGCAGCATAATCCTCAGCTTGTCCGCAGCCAGAAAACACTCCCAGCTGACATGTTGCATTCCACAATGCCGCATATCTAGCTCTCTCAGCAGCGGCAGCTCGTAGAACAAATGCAGCGGGAAGTTAAAGAATGTGGAGTTCTCCATGATGAGTGTGCCCAGAGGCTGTTTGGCTCCCAGCTCATAGGTGGCGCCATCTGACGCTATGCGCACCTGTGTGGGCAGCTCGAAGAAGGCCAACTCCTCCGGATCATCGAAATTGAATCCTTTACAGTTTGCACTTTCCTGCTTTATTTCGCAATGCTTCTGCAGGCTCATGACGTTCACCAAGCGCAGATTGTTAGTGCGTTCTGTTGTAGCTTCAGTGCTGGCTTCTGTTGTGTACTGCTCCGTCTCCTCAGCTGCGAACTCTCCCGAGCCCATTTGCTGGTCTTCGTCATCTTCAGTTCTCGCTTGAACTGTGGCCACTGCAAGCAACAGCATCAAGATGAGGAAATGCGCTGCAGTTCCAAGTCGGGCTCTCATGGCGTATGCGTGTTTCAAGCAACGCGTTTCACTGGCTACTGAAAATGCGATCATCATCAATAACCAACAGCAGCAACAGCAGCAGCGGCTTAACATGCTAGCAAATAATTTAGTATAGCTACCGCATGCTCATCAGCTCTAAATAATCATTTGTTCTATTCATGGTGCTTTGATTTTGCAAAATAAAGGAAAAAAAATAACACAATTAAGTACAAATACATACGTGTATTATATATATGTATAAATCTGTTATACATGAACAAATTACTGCAAACAAGAATTGTATTCGCAGCGGACAAGTCTCTGTTTTAATACTCTATGTGATAATACAGAGCTAATGTATAGGTATTCAATATTTTAATATACTTTAAGGTTGAAAAAATAACTTGTATGAAAAAACTCTTTTTTACAACATTTTGGCAAGATTGAAAAACCGATAACACGATAACGTGACATTTATCGACAGCAAATTGAGTGCCCATTTATCACTTAGATAAATTAAGCTAAACTTTCATTAACTAAACTTCATTGCCCTCGTCTATGTCAACTGATTAAATACAATTTCTGATTATATATCAAAGCTTTATCGTAGAAAGAAATACGGCAAGCAGCTGTTGTTTGTCATTTAATTTAGCTGAAATATGCGAAACTCTTTAGAGCTAAACTTGCTATTATTATTGTTATTTATACTAGCAGAAAAATCGAGAAAAGAGAATGAGGAGAAAATAAATAACAAATGTATGGTGAATAGAGAATAAGGAATAGAAAATCTTAAAAGAAAGTATATGAGAGAGGTAATAATAATGAAAATAAAAATAGTAAAAAACAAATAATAAAATAAGGCACAGAAAAATACAAATAAAAATATGAATATAAAAAATAGGGAATCAAGAAGAAGAAGTAAAGAAGACTGAAGCTTAAAAAGATAATAGAAGACTTTAACAGAGATAATTTAGATTACGAATAAGGAATCAACAAGAAAAATCCTACTATTTCAAGTTCAGACTGATGAAGTACGTTTTAAGCTTATTTTCTATATCATGTTTACTTTGATCTCTGATCTTAGATCTTGATCTTATTCACATTTTCATTCGCATGTTTACTTAGATCTCTAGAAGGATCTATAACATGTTCACTTAAAACTCTGATCTTAAATCCTGCACTCATTCCCACATTCTATCTCATGTTTACTTAGACCATTGATCCTCTATCACAATCACTAATTTTGCGAAAAATATATTTCGTATGTCAATATTGGAATTATTATTTATTAGGTAAAGTGATGATTCATTTGTTCATAATATATTTTTATCGCACTAAAATAAATTAAAATTTACGTTAATTTTTATTGGTACATCGTTATTGCGACAAAGTTTATGGCACATTTCATATTGCCATAATTCATTTAGGGCATTCAAAACGAAAAAGACAACAAAGTGTGGAAAAGCTCTATTATTGTGATTACATTTAGAAGCTATATAATCTATTTCTCTGTGGCTGTTGTTGTCATCATTTTGACATATGTATAATAATTTCATTTTTGTTGTCTATATATATTTCTATATATACATATTTATATATATTTTATTTTTTGCTCCCGCTAGCTAATTGAAGTCGCACATCCGCGCTGGCTCGAAATACCTTTTAATGCTATAACGCGGCTATTTATATAATTCCAATGAATTATTTGCACAGTTTGTGACTTTTTCTGAACAGTATCACCCCCTCCACAATTCTCCCATACGTGTTCTCTCTCTCTCTCTCTCGCTCTCTCTGAGGCTTTCATAGCGCTTGGTCAGACATATTTCAGCTTTTCATATGCAAATCGCAAAATCGAGAAAACTGTTTCGCACTAATTCAAGTAGCGCTGGAATCCAGTATACAATGCTCATTATAGCCTCACCTTTCATAACGCGCAACGTTCGTTCGCGGCTTATCAGAGTCACAGTTCTACACACACACACACACACACACATTTATATACAGCTGCGTACTGTAGTGTGTTTACCTTGCGCTTTCTGCTAAAAACAAATCACTTTTGTTGATTTTGTTTCTTTTTTTTTAAAGCTGATAACATATACTTTAGCAGACAGCGGGACGATGACATTCACGGGTGCTCGAGCAAACATTGGGAATACAAAAAACTGTAGGAATGAGAGGGGTGTGTCAAAGTGGTTGATAGATAGTCCAAGTGGAAGCTCTATCTGTCTGTTGATAATCAGATACAATTAGATAATGGTTGTTAGATAAATTAAGATTACAGTTTGTTTTACATGTGTAGTTGATACTATGCTTATTAGCTTGAGAATTCCATATATCGTATATAACTTTATCAATTCTAAGTTCTAGTCAGAATACATTCGATGGATATTGGTATAATATTAAAAACTAAATAAACTAAATTAACATAAATAGTTAGTAATTATATTTTTAGAATTTGCTGTGTATTTGAAATTTATATATATTTAATAATTTGTTCTCATGCCTGATTGTCACCAATCCTCAAAAAAATAATAATTTTATAATTGCCTCTTAATTAGACTCGACGACCCGTTTTTTTAGGGTTAGTTCATAAATCTCTTGGTGGCTCTAATTATTAATTCATGTTTACTTCTTAATGCCTTTATAAACAAAATTTTCCAAGCAATTCATATGTACGTCTACAAAACGTGCAAAATTTTTGTATCCAGCAAAACTTTGATACTTAAAATAAGATTAGATAAAACTGAGACAAATTTATTTGGTTCGCATAAATGTTTTGCATAATAGCTGGGACTCTCCCATAAGTGTCATATTTAAAAAAAAATAAAAAAAAAAAAATAACGTAGACCTCCGGACTTTAACCGGCTCGGGAAAGACTTGGATCTCACATATTTAAGTATGATATGATAAATTTGATATATAGATTATTTCACTTATTTAGACACCATCTAATCTTTCTCATATTTATGAATTCTAAAATTGTTCTAATAAACGCTACTAATTAAATCAAATACTATGAAAATCGCTTTATTAAAAATAAAATTCAAAACATTTCAACTCTTATAAATAGCAAGCGCACAATTTAATAAGAAACGATTCGTAAGACTTATTCTAAGGCAAAAGAATTTCACATGCTCAACAAATATGTCACAAGTAATCAAAATAGTTTGAAGGTCTCATCGGCCCTTAATATTATTTGTGAGCATAATAAAACAAACTAAATGTGTAATAAAAATTTAATTTTCATAAAGCATCTGGGAATTATTTCATAGAGCATTTCATCAACGACTTGATAAACAAAATTACGCCAAGCAATTTCACGGCTTGTTTTCTGCTGCTGATTTCTGTTTATTTATATAATATATATATATATATATTTATATGTATAGATATGTACATTTGTATATAGTTTGGCAAGTGTTCAAAAAGTTATGAGCGACAGTTGGCCAAAATGTAATCGTCTCTTGCCCTTTTAGCCGCCAAAAACCCCATTATTGTGTGCGGCCTACAGGTGTGAGATATATTCGTATAAATATACATATCTTATAAACAAATTAACCAAAATCCAATTTACACATTTATGTATACACACTTTTAGGTATATATATTTGTATTTAGAATTAACATGGCTAATTAATGGTCATATTTTATAATTTCTAGTCAAGAAGTAAAAACCAAAAGCAAATAAATATGCATTATAATGGCTTTTGTTAAACATGTTCGACCTGCTTTCCAGTCACTCAATTTGCCTTTTACAGTGCTCGACAAAAGATAAACAACGGCTGCAAAATAAAAGCCAGCAAAGACTAAGCAAAGGCAAACTAAAGCACAATTCAATTATATGCAAACAAATTTCAATCCAATTAACTTTTGGCGACAGTTTCCTGGCCAATACGATAAGTCCCATACAAACAGAACTAAATAACACAATTTGCATTTGTTCAATAAATTAAAAATATATGATAGGAATATAATATATATGTATATAAATATGTATAGTTATATGTATATATCTTCCTATATGTATTTTTTAGGCAAGTGTTTGCTTTAGTCAAACTGTAATTAGCGAACGATCTATTTATTGTCAATTACTGTTTGAACTTCTTGTTGTAGACACACTCACACACACACACGCACACTTATGCTTATGTATATGTATATACTTGCTTGTTTATATAGATAAGATATAGATATAGACATATATTTTGCCCTCTTGTCTGTCAATTGGAACGGCATGACTTCGTTTAGCGATACAATTCTTTATTTTTGTCGTTCTTCCAATTCAATTTGCCGCCAATTACTTTGCATCGCAGCACAACAATCCAGCCTAAGCCCCTCGGACTACGGGCCACAAGCCTTCACTCCACACATGCGATGGGACTTTGTGCTCGAGTGAAAATTTGTTTGTTGCGTTTAATTTAAATCAAATTTTCCTTAATAGTTTTGCTGTGCAAACAAATGCGTATACAGCTCATATGTATATAACTATACTGTGTGTATATATATTGTACCATATGTATATTATATGGTCAACTGACAAACAATCAATCAGTCGGTCGACTCATCAAACACAGTAAATGCTTCTGACGTTTTATGGCGCCTGCAAATATGGGCACATTATTTTATTGAGCCCCGTCGCTGAGTTTATGATCATGTGCGAAAATGTGACAAAAACTAAATCGAATTTGGACATTGACGTAGTTCTGCAATAAGCGACAAATTAACTGTAGGCAATATCCAAATAGAAAGACTATCATTAATACAGCCTGTGCATCAACTATAAATAATCGACGAATAAGATCGATAATAATTGATGCCATTAAAGAAATACAATTAATATTCAAATAACACATTTGAGTTTATCGATAATATTATGATGGCAGGCATACTTCAAGAGACTATTTATACCTAAAAGAAAATAAATGGAAACTCAATTTACGTATGCATATAAACTGATATCGTTGCTTCGTCAAGTAGATATTGTTATCGAATGGCTATAAACTTATAAATTGCAGTTCCTCGGACACACGCAGATATTCTGAGTATAATTTCAGTCGCTATCAAATGGAAAAGAAAACTGTTTCAGTTGCAATCAGAATATGCCAACTCCATCACAAGTCCCCATATCAGAGCGCTAGCTTATCGGCACAGTTGCCATGTTGAGCGCTGAACTTGGCCCACATAGCCACACCCCGCACACAATTACATCTGTATTATATTTATAACTAACAGCTGATATGCCAGTTGTCAAAAACTCAATATAATAATATTGTGTATGCCTGTTTCTGGAATTGTGCGCTCAGAACGTGCTTATCGCCAAGCTGTGCCCAAATATTATTATTGTATGGAACTTAACGTCGCGAATATTCATATTGAGCACATTCAAATATTTTTTATTAGCTCCAACACAAACCGGCGGGCGTTAGTTTGTCAAGTCGAATAGTAAACATGAAAAACATCAAAAACTAATTGTTTATTTGTCTCGAACGAAGCATGAATACACTTTATATATATATATATGAATTCTTTGTCATATGTCTTAACGAGCTGATTGTAAAACAAATATGTGCATATGAATAGCTGTATGAAAATATAAGTGTCTGTCAAATTGTTTCGCAGATGACGTATTCAATTATATCTGAAAACTTCCAAACAACCCCAACATAGTTGAAGCAAGACTTTACTAAGCTTTTAGAATATATCTACTTCGATAGGCTATCGATTACATATAAAGTTCTAGATACATTTACAAAAAGTTCTATTTGTCTTATGCGAATTTTAATATATTCGTTTTTATTGTAATCAAATTATAATTAAAATTTTTTTTAATATAAATACAGAAAAATCTAGAGATTGTTTTCAATTCTATGCAAAATAGTTCAGGAATAGAGCTTCAAGTATTTTTAAGAGGGCTTTGTAGAATTTGGAATTGTCGGTATATAATAAATTCTAGATTTTTCCAATAGTAAAACTATAAATATATTTACTGCTTTTTTAATTTTTTTAAAATTTTAAATAAATACTTCAATGTATTTTTCTACAAAGAAAAGTAAAATTTTATATATACCTAAATTTATATATAAATATATAACTTTTCAGTATAACTAGCTCTCGATAGCTTTTTGTTGTTTACTAATTAATCTAATCCAAGCGTAACAATCTGAGTTAAATAGTGCAAAAGCTCAATGCTAAGTTGTGGCCATACCTGTTTTTGGCTAGACTATGGCTTGGCTTTGATAGAATGCCGACCGTGTTGTTCGTAGTGGACCTTTAAAAAGGCGGATCTCAGCACTGACACATATCAGTTGCGGAAGTCCAAGTCTAGCGTGGAGATGTCAGTGATTTTCTATCTATGTCTGTTATGGATGCTGTTCAGCAACTGTTTGGCGCGACCCAAACAAGTGTCAGTGACTAGCATCAAATGCAATGGGTCTTTGTGTGAGGAGCTCAACTATCCAGACGTATCGGAAGTGGCATATTTCAGTGAAGAAATCAAACAAGAACTGGATAACCAGACGACTTTAGTATTGCGTAATTCCCATTTGAGTCGTTTGCCTTTGAATGTGTTTCACACTCTAGACAAACTGGAGCACTTGGATGTTCAAGGCTGTCAAGTGCAACATGTGGCTGCCGAGTGCTTTGAGAGTGCTACCAAATTGAAGATCTTACAACTAGCTGGCAATTTAATACCGAAACTCGAAGCATCCAACTTCGCTCTGGCCACCGAGCTGGAGGAATTGAATTTGGCTGATAATCGACTGGACGATTTGCCTGTCAAAGCATTTTCTGGCCTGCACAAGCTCAGGCAGCTCTCGCTGCAAGACAATCGCCTGCGGCAAGTGCCAGCTGGAATTTTCACCGATCTTCAGCAGCTACAGCAACTCAATCTGGACAACAATCAGCTGACCGAGCTGCCCGAGGCGCTGTGTGCCGATCAGCCTCAGCTGCAGCGAATTCTCGGTGCGTGGCAATCGATTAAAGCGAATCGCAGCAAACGCTTTTCCTTTTGTACAGCGTCTGATAATCTCGGACAATGCGCAACTGCATCGACTGCATCTCGCTGGTCACATACGTGAGCTCCAGGCCGATAACTGTCCATTGCAGAGCCTTCGACTTGATCAAGCCGAGCAGCTCGAAACGCTGCTGCTCAGCAATTCTCGCCTGCAGAGCTTGGAGTTTCTGCACAATGCCAGCAGTCTTTTGGACTTGGATTTAACGGGCCTCGATCAACTGCAAGACATACCCAATCCATGGCCTGCACAGCAATTGAAACGCTTGAGCATATCCTATGCCAACGATTCTAACTGGCCTGAGCAGATTTTATCGCAGCTGCCCGAGCTGAAGGTGCTGGATGTTTGGCACAATCAAGAGCGTGAGATTTATATCAAGGAAGACTTTGGTCCGCTCAATAGTCACTATATAGATGATACGGACTCGTTATGTGGCCAATTGGAACAGTTTGTGGGTGATTCAACATTACCCAAGCACATAACCATATTCGATAATGAAGTTGATAACAAAGAGGCGTACTCCATGCATTGTCCCGGCGTGGAAGTGACACAGGCAGAGGAACTGTATTGGTTCGAGGACGATTTCGATAGCCTAACGTAGCTTTGTTGAATAATATTATTAATTTCAATTCTGGATTTTAACCAGAATCAAAAAATATATTTGCAAGTGAATTAGAGAACGAATCATATTAAGCAGTTAGAGATCTTCAGCTTCACAATCCAGAAAATCTTCCTCCAAATATTTCTATAGCTAAAGGCAAATGATCCTCAAATTTACTTCATATATAAATAAAGTACAAATACAAAGAAAGCTCCTAATAATAAAACTGATTGCTCTTTAAGTTTTGATCATGACATAGAGATCGCCTTTCGATGATTATATTTTGTATCTAGATCAGTTCTTTGAGCAGATCATCAATTTAGCGTTAGATCTTATGAGTACAGTTACTGCGATCGTTGATCGCTGTACTGTTGCAGCGATCGTTGCACATTATTGGTGTCATGAGAGTGCACAAGTGTTGTCATTCATCTCGTGTCTGGGCTTTGGAGATCAGCGATCAGCGATCACCGATCTGCGATCAACGATCAACGATCATTGAAGACGTTTGTCAAGTGCAGTCATCTAGGCCTAAACCAGTTTGACGGCTCAACTGAACAGCTGATTGGGCTTTGCCACATTTATTAGCGCGTGCTTATTGGACTACAGGTGCTTTCAACTACAAAATACGAAAACAATAACGACAGCTATTACGATGATGCGAGTCTGGGCTAGAAGCGCCCCCTCTGCTCCACTTTCGGATTGGACAGATTAACGCCTGGTATGGGCACAGCTGTTGGTGCCGTTGGCGGCTGTTGTTGCTTCTCGAGTTCCGGTTCGTTGGCCACCTTGTTCGTATCCTTGATGATCTTGGGCGGCATGGTTATGTCCAGCGTATCCGATTTCTGATAGAACAAGTAGCCAGCAGACATGAGTCCAACTAAGGACAGAGTAATTAGGGTCCATCGCAGGCCGGAATTGATCTTGAGACCACTGCGAATAGAAATTCCACTGTTAAATCCGATTGCCGAACTTCCCTTAGATATACTTACAGAAATAGCGTGTATTTTACCAAGTTGGTGTAGGTCTTGTTCAGCTGCACGCCCTCCTCCACCCAGAACATGGGCATGATAAGCTTTCGCAGATGTTTCATTTGCTCAACGCCCTCGACGGCCTCCATGTCCAGATTAAACTGCAAACGCTTAGCAGCCTGAAACGGTGTGCCCGACATCTGTGCAGAGCGGGTAATGGAATTGAAAATATTAGCCAGTCCTATATAAATATCTCCCACATACCAGCTCAAAATCTATATAAACTGCATGATCCTTCTCGTTGGGATTGAGCCCGTCTACATCTTGAACCAGCTTGGGATCTCCACGATAGAAATGCGGCATGGAGGCCATGAGTGGACCGCCCACACAAGGCGCCAGATTCATGGTGCCTTTGGGCGGGCAAGTCTTCACATCCTCCGGATCGTCGCAGTAGCAATGCAGCTTCTCATCCGCACTCACATCGCCCATGTCCAAGGTATATCTGAGTGCGGGCATTCCATGATATGATGTCTTGCGCTGGTAGACAGCGCCCAGTGAGCGACAAATGTCCGGCGTAAAGGCCCACAGCCCCTGCTCGCGCTTCATGCCCGGGGGAAAGACTGTCGAATCGGTGCCAACAAAACGATTGCATTCGTCGCCCGGCCAGACGTCCATTTCCGGTTCATCGCCAAATTTGACGATCATGCCCAGTTTTTTATTGTTCTTGACGCCGCGACAGGCCGTAAAGCGGCCGGCATCCGTGTGATTGCCCTGCAAAGAGATGAAAAATTAACTACAAACAAAACACGACAACATTTAACAGAAGACAAAGTTGAAAAGAAAAGTAGTTTCTATTACATTAGATTCTAGTTTAGTTTACTGCAATTTCTTTAAGTGTATGGCTCACCTGTCCCAGAAATGAGAATAGAAAATGCGTCTGGTTGACCTGCTTGGCCTGCTTCACTTCGCCCGTGTAGAAGATCGTGCACAGCGCCTTGGCAGCAAATTCATCCGCCGAGCAGTCGACATTGATGCCACGGAAAAACACATCCATAAATTTTGCGCTGAGAAAAGCCTTTGCATCGGGGAAAACAATTGTCAGCGCCTTGGAAATCAGCTCCATCATCGCCGCTCGCTCACGTTGCACGTTGATTCCAATGGGCTGTCGAAATTGGATACGATTGAGATCGAGTGTAGGAGACAGGCCTGAGCAGTCGCGACTTCTATGGCTACATTGATAAATCGCGAGCTAATTGCAACTCATTTACAATTTACAAAGGCAAAAGCGACCCGGTCGCTGAAGCGCCGAGACGTTGTCATAAAGACATATATACTATGTATATATAGACTCGCGCTGGAACGGTTCATTAGTATATATCTTCATTTAGTTGTTTTTTTTTTTTTTTTTGCAAACTGCTGTCTAATTTGATTTTTTTACAACGATAGGTTAATTTCGAATCGCTGGGAAATTGAGTTAAGTGATTTGCATAATTTACAAGGCTTTTGTAACCTAACAATAGATTACGTATTCTTTTTAAGTGGTCTTTTGCAAGCTCTATTGTCGTCTCATTAGTATTTTACATTTTTGACTAGCTGTTCTATGTCAAAGCTTATTTCCCATTTCTGAATTAGTCTTATTTGAGAGTTAAGCTTTAACAACTCAATAATAGGCAAAAGAGATAATAATACAATTAGTAAAAGACTGCATATATGGTTAATTGTACTATAATAAATAGAAGCAAGACAAATTTAAAATTTGACATTATTAATTTTCTCTCCTCTACAAAAATTAATTAAATATTATAGTCCAATATAAAGAATTATAAAAATATAAATATTTAAAAAAAAAAAAACGCTCTCTTCAAAATATTTTAAGATTGTCACAATCTTTCTCAATTTTTCAAATATTTTTTTTACGTACTAAAACCTTTCTACCAATTTCTTAAAAATACGAACTCTCACATACCATCAACAGCGGATGTGGCAAGGTGATAATTTCCTCGCCTGTCAGTGGACTTGAGGCCTCTTCATTGAAAATGAAGGTGTTGCGCATATTGTAGGATATAGTATCCTCGACGACATCATCGACGAGATCATATTTGTCCTTCCACTCGCTGTGATCACAAATTAAGCATTCATTATAAAACACCAAAGACATGTAATGATTCATATACAACGCACTCGAATACAAACGGTCCGACCTCTTCGACGCGTGGCTTGCCGCCATTTGTAACCTCCTCGGGATTGGTTACATTGAAAACGTAGATATAGAAATGCAGGGGAAAGGGCGTAGCCGTCCATAGTTCACGTATATCCGTACCCGGCTTAAGCGTGACTTGCTGTGAATGGAAGATGCTAAAGCCGTCAACGTATAAATTTATAGATTTCGCACTCGCACACCTTCGATATCATAAACTTTAAGATCTGAGGAAATATGACCCAACCGAATATAATGCCGAAAACCAGTGTGGCAGCTGATATTGATAATAGTTTCACGCGATGCATTAACATATTGTTGACTAGATTTTAAAATATTAAAAATTTCTAAAAATGTAATATGGCCAAGTATTTTTATTGCGATGCTACCCGTTCACAGTTGCCGCACTACTGAAAACTGAAACCAACTGATTCGAATCGGCCAACGTTCGGCTAAGGTCTGAAGTGAGTTTCTGAAAGGCTTACGTGCGAATTTTGCTCTGAACGCATATGGCAACAGTCGCTATAAATCCGCCTCCCCCAAACAGCTGCCTATTCAATTATATTTATATTGGTGCTTTGGGGCTGCAAAAACAATCGGAGAATTAAATAGTTGCCATAAAAGGCATATGTGAGAATATTGCAAGCTGCGTACGGCATCCCCCTTCTAGCACCCATACACACTCTCTAAGAATACTCGGAGAAAAAAACTGGCATTAGGTCGGAAATCAATAATAATTCCCATTGAATGTAGCTATGATTGTGCATTATTGTTTTGTAAGCTGCTCTTAAGATTTGTGGGAATTGCAACAATGCCATTAGATATGCCCGCCTAGATTCGGATTTATAGAATATTATCATAGATTTGATAGTGCTAAAAGATATTGATTATGTTTAACTAGGATATTGAATTTGATCATGCTATTTGCAACCATGAATTATTTCAATTGATCATTCTGCATTGCAATTATATAATCTATATTCTATTCTTATAATCTTCACCTATTCCTTAACCCTGACTTTTAATAAAAAATTACATGTAGAGCATAATTCTATACTTGAACTCGCCAACCTTCATTACTCTAGATTCAAATGTATGTAAGTATTAAATAATACCATACCATCCCATTCCATTTCGTATAATATATTATTATATTCAATTATATTACTTCATAAATCATATACTATAATACCATACTCTACCTGGTATTAAAGTCTGCAGTATAGCATATCCAAATGCAATTTCATGCGCTATATCTACTATTCTTTATATTTTTATACAGAGGATTTCCTAGTCGTATATTTGCTTCACTTTAGCATTAACAATAGAATTTAAAGCATGGCGCCAGTACTTCGAATCATATATACTCTATGAAGCTTCCATTGTAGCTCTACTGGTTGAGATACAAATATAATATATATATAACAAAATCTCAGCTGCACTTCAACCGGTTCTTATGTCGCATCTTCAAATTTCCATACGCCCAAATCCATACAAATATTTCCTAAAGATGCGAAATAAAAAATAAAATTGAGCAATAAGTATTACCAAATGATCTAGTAAAACAATAATAAAATAACCAGTTGAATGTATCCATAAAATCGAAGCGACTTTTATAAATACAACGTGCAATTTTGGCATCGGCCGCAAACAATAACAATAACGATAACGATAACGAGGGCCACGGGCCAAAAAGTGGCAGCAAGCCGAGCTATAATCGGAGCCCGCTCGTGCGTAACGCTTGCCATTTTATATATCTTTCAATATATACGTATCTATACTATATATTTATATAGATATGTGGGCTTTCTTCATATATAGATATTGTTACTGGGCTTTTTTTAGTTCCAGTCTCGATCTACGTGAGGCAAGGTAAATAAAATATAAACGCAATTGACATTTGATGAGGCCAGATATGGAAATTGCATTGACCTATGCAACAGCTGGCGAATATTCCATAATTATAACACGCTCTACTCTTGACCCAACAAATGTAGATACGCATATTGAATAATTAGTAGGCGGGGCGGCTCGTTTAGCCGGGTGTCGGCATTGACATCAGAAGTCTAAAGAACTGGTAATGTTTTGAAATATTGATGGATAATGATGGCTGTAAATGCCAATTACAATACTAGTTAGGTTTGCCAATTTGGACATTAAAAATCAGAGAACAGTTTTAAATTACTTAAAAATTAAGGTTTCCAAAGTGCATTTTGTTTTGTATTTCTTTTAAGAGGCTTAATTTGGTTAATTAATTTTGCAATATCGTGAAGTGTTTCGAAAGTGTGACAGCAAGTGTGTTGTTGAGTTGAAATTATATTTTTACATCTCTTGCAATTGCTGGCTACTTGTTAAAAAATTAGAGGAAAGTTATTTACAGTACGACCTTTAGCTATTCAAATTTAGTTTGTTATGCTATAACCTTCAAACTTCCTTGTATTCTGGGCTTGAAGGAAGGCATAAAGACTTAGGACAACAGTCGAATTGAATTACATCGAACCATATATATATACGCATAAATACAATATATAAAACTAAGCCGGTGCTCAGGATATGTCCTAGTCGGACATTCCCGAAACTCTAAGTTGATTGTCTGTAAACTAGTTGCAGCTAGGGACAGAGCTATATTTCAAGTTTCAGTTGAAAGTATTTGTCTTTTCAGTAAGAAATTTACAACAACTCTCAATCTCAATCTCTGCTCTTATGCTCAAATTGTGACCTTGTCTCACTTGCTACGTTTGCTGCCCTCTGTTTGCCATTTTGTAGAGCTAGCCTCAGTGTTGCGCACTGATGCCAACTGATATCCAATTTTGTTGCTTCTACACGCTGCCTCATATATTATATCATAACTGGGTAGGTTTTTTGGGTTAGCAGTCGTTAAATTGTCGCTGGGCGCGACTTAAACAGAAATCGAAACTGCATTAAACATGACAACAACAAAGAAAATGAAATCCAAACAATGGCAAAAACTAAACACGTGACGCTGACGTCGATCCAACTGAAACAAGCAAGACAGAAAGAGAGAGAGAGAGCAACACATACCTTTTAATGTGACACAGAAAAACGAGTTGAGCGAAACAACAAAAAATCTAAATGCTCGCAAATGCGCTTGACAACCCAACCAAAGTTAATGCCATAACGCTCGGTCTCAGACTCAGACCCCGATTCGGCCTCTAAACCGACTTGTGCATTTCAGCTGAGTAAATCATTATTTTGCAGTCAATTACTAAGCGACTCTGCATTCGACATTTACTGCCTTCCAAAATTAAGAAATATAGTATATATTTTATAATATTTACTAATTATTAAACAATTGTATTGTATATTGTATTGTATATTATATGTATATCCTTTATGATGACATCAAAAATTTAATAAACATTTTTTTTGCATTCAGAAATTTGAGTTGGTTTATCCAAGCTTTTCAGTTGAAACTTCTTTCACTGTTTAAATAAAAAAAACTCTAAAAACCATTAATAAAAAAATATAGTAAATATGTACATATATATATAGATTTTTATCTCTTTTATTGAACGTTTCTTAACATGAAATATAAGAGGCAGCTTTTATTTATTATTCTATACATTTCATATATCACATATCGAAGTCGTTTAGATCTCAGAGATTGTAAACAACCAGTTTTATAATAAAAGATAAATATATACTTAAGTACCAATTCTTTTGAAGCAGATATATATAAAAATTTAAGAACATCAAAAAGACCGCACAGCAAAAGTATCTGATAGATACATTGTGAATAATAATTGATATATTTGTTATTAGCTGCAATAAATTAAATAAATTGGCTATTTATTAAACAGGACTCACAATTAGGCCTTTATTATATGGAGAAACATAAATACATTTATGGAATAATAACTGCCAAAGATAATAACAAATTGAAGTACTAAAAGGAATACAATTTATATATTATTAATCAATAATTCAATCTTGCGAAAAACAATTGATATGTTATGAGAATCTGCAAAAAATTTAATAAATTGTCTATATATTCAGAGATGAAAATTAAGCATTACTATGGGGAGAAACTTTCACTAGTTTAACTAACTAACTCATTTCTAGAATAATAACCGCCGAAGATAATAATAAATTTAAAGTATTAAATGCTCTTTATTTAGTATTAAATACTTTAAATGTTATTTATTATTCAATCTTCACAAATACATAGGAACTTTCTTGTCTTCAATTTCCAATTTTGCTAATACTTCAAATCATGTTAATTATAATTATAATAATTATGTATAGAAATGTTTGATTTGGGAACTGGGCAGCTGGCATTCCATCCATTGATTAGCTCTTCGTGGCTCGCTAAGCGCAGCTGTCGGCACTTTTATGCCAATTAACGATCATCTAGCAAATTGCCAAGATCCACGCCCACTAATTTTTGCATTGCTCTGCTAATTTCTATATGTATGAATTAATGAAATTACAAAGATATCTCTTTGTTCGTAGCTCTTAGCGCTCAGATAAAAGTCTCTTAGCTTATGCATGGGTATTGGCACGCCCTGTTTAACATTTTGAAATTGATTGCCTGAGCTATTTTGTTTCGTGTGGCAACCGTTAATTGATTACTTGCCGTGGCCGCCAGAATCTGGAGACGCTTGGTATCAATTCCCATGAATCATTCACTCGAACTGGCGCTCACGTGCTGTGCTGAGTTCTCGGCGATTGCATAAGTCGTCGACAACTGAAAGTCTTACATCATTTGCACAAACTACCCACTCGTGGCTCCAAAGCCAACTGCTTATATACACTTTTTAATTATTCCATTTACATGACATTCAAATTAATAGATCATCGATCAGAGCCAGTTTTGCAACATTTTAGAACTCATCTTTGTTGTATAAAATATTCATTTGCATTTTATTTTGTGTTTGTTTAATGAAACTTTAGGAATTGTTTGAATGCCGTTTTCAATTATTTGTTGACTTTTACACTCAGCTCGTTGTTGCGCTTCTCGATTCGAGAATTATTTTAATTACGTGACTGCAATAATTTGTTGTCAGCATTCGAAATATTTTTAATTACATACACATTTCATAGTCTTTGAAATTGAGCTGAAATAGTTTGTAACACGAAGACGCGAATGCGAGGCAAATAGAAAAAGGTCGGTGAACACGTACAGCAGGGGTATTCCTTCTACTTGAATATGCTTACATTACATTATTCAATATTTATTCATTCTTTAATTGAAATAATATATTTAATATT
The DNA here is from genome assembly GCA_035045185.1 of Drosophila meridiana. Classification (NCBI taxonomy): domain Eukaryota; kingdom Metazoa; phylum Arthropoda; class Insecta; order Diptera; family Drosophilidae; genus Drosophila; species Drosophila meridiana. The sequence goes on from JAWNPF010000055.1 coordinate 15,251,421, forward strand.
AACATTTATTCATTCTTTAATTTAAATTGTAGACTCGATTGAGTTCCTAATTGCATTTGTATACATTTAAGCCTGGCTTGAATACAAAAAGTCAGCTAAAAGCCGCCAGTTTGTCTGGCCGTTAGTCAATCTCTGGCTTAGTATATATTCCAGTCTCTGGCTGCGCCTCATTGATTAATAGCGAATAGCAACTAGTTGAAAGCGGTTACATGACGTTCGATTTGCCAGCAATTATTTGTGGCTGTGGCAATTGTTAATTGCGTGTAATTAAAAGACAGCAACAGCTGTCGGCCATATACCATATACTATATACGACTTGCTCCTAGAGATGTGTGCAATTGGTTTACTTAGCGATAAGCGTGCCTGCAGCAAAAGCTAATTTCCTATACAGCTTGCAATCATACTTCATATTTAATGTCTCTCTCAGTAATATTGAAATACTGGGAAATTAATTTTGTAACTCTGGCTTTGTTCAGTTGTACCGAGATGTTGGATCTATCCTGACTAGAAAAGTGGAAGTGCTGAACAAACGAGTTATATAATTGTATACAATAATAATGTGGATTTCATGGTTTCCCAAAGCAAATGATTTTATATTAAGATAAATTTTGTAAAACATATTTTTTCAAATGACGGAAATGATTTAGTATTTTGATTTCTGTTCTATGCTAGTTCTCAAAAAATTCTTGAATAAAAACAACCATTGGTTAAAAATGCTGAATCATACCTTATCACGACACACTCTCATCTCAAATAAAAGCAAAAATTTCGACTATATCTCTATTCGGATTCAGATGAAATAACATTTTGATTCTTTAGGGAAATGACAATTAATTACTTAGTATTAGATCTCTATTCTATACCATATCTTAGCTTCTGCTTCTTGAATAATGAACAATTCTTAAGTAAATTCTCTACCATCTATATAAAATACTGACTCTTGTCGACTCACGACACGCACACATCTCTAATGAAGCGCAAAAATTAAGACTGAGCGATTCGGTTTCAGATGAAATAGCATTACGATTAAAGAATCGAAATGCCTAAAGAGGTAAATGACAAATAATTACTTAGTATTAGATTCCTATTCTGTACCATATCTCAGCTTCTGCTATATAATCGGAAACTTCTTAAATAAGCATCTATTTTTAAATTAATTCTCTACCATCGATATAAATTTCTGACTCGTGCCGACTCACGACATGTGCACATCTCTAATGAAACGCAAAAATTATAACTGAGCGATTCAGTTTCAGATGAAATAGCATTACGATTTCCACTTCATTCGCCTGTGTGTGTCCGTGTGTTGCTATAAGTGCACAATTAGCGTCGTGCGGCATTTTGGAAAAGCATCTGACGCATAACCGCAGTTCGAGTGCTATGCTTAAATTATTCAGTTTAGTCGACATCTACTTGAGTCATGCCGCCCCGCATGACCACAGAATATGTTTTGTATTTTACAAATACAATATTTATCAAAAAAATAAGGTTGAATAAATGATGCTCCCGCCCGGCCGCACGCCTTACCAAAGGAATACATATCTAATTGCCATTAATTATTGGGTGTATCGCTTGCATTTATTTTGCTCGATTGCGGTTTGGTTTTTAGCAATGCAAAATGTCACGCCCCAACGCTTAGACCCCACATTATATTGAATTGCAGTGCAGGTATTCGAATGAACTTGTATCTTTTGCTGACTTGACAGCAGTCAACTTGTGGATATCCCTTGTATATATATATTATGAATAAAGTATGCTTGAGCAATGACAAATGATATCTCTTTGAGTTATTGAAATATTTTTGTTAAGGTATGGTGAGTTCTCAGTGAATGAATAACATCATTCAGTTGTAAAAATTATAATTGTATAATATATTTGGAGAGTATATACAATAACTAAATCTCAATCTTTTTTTAGGGTTCTCATATAGTTAGAATTAATTGTAAAGTTTTGTTCGGTTTGTGACTATATCTATAAGTTGAACTTTATTTTATCTCTATTATGAGTTTTAGTGCAGTCTTAGAGCATTTATTTTCCACAGAAATGTAAGAAATTTACTTTAAATATACATATATATGAATATATATATATATATATATAATATAGAATGCTGATTTTGAAAAGTGTTTCCCCATAGCAGATCTCTTGCTTAAAAGATATTCTCTTCAATTATAAAAAATCAAAATGTTTTTCCATTTCTTTCATTCTAACGACAACTTCTGACTCACTGATGTTTATTTTCTTTTATTTATGTTTTACGTTTGTTTATATAATTTGGGTGTCGGTTTTTGGAACAGACAAAGGTGCACGAGATGTACATATGGATGGATGTCTATATATGTATGTGTATATACATATGTATGTGCATAAATGTGAATGTTTGCCATATGTTAGCATTTTCATGTTCTCCTTTGTTGCTTTCTTGTGGTGCTTTTGTTATTTCACTCTCCTTATCTCTCTCTCTCTCTCTCTCTCTCTCTCTCTCTCTCTCTCTCTCTCTTCTATTTTATTTTATTTTTTCATGTTTTGACGACGCGTAAATAATTGAATTAGCTTTGTTAGCGCTTTGTTTTGCTCTTTCAGCCCATACGCAAATATATGCACAACAATATTTGTTGTCTTCTTTTCTTTATTTCTTTTGGGTTTTTTGCTGCTTCTGTTTGGACTGTGTGGCAAATAGCTCGGTTCGAACTGGACGCAAAAAGGCAATCCAAAATAAGTTGAAAAAAAAACAAAAAAAAAAATGATACACAAATTGGCATTTTCCAAACGCTTTGCGTCGTTGTTTGCCGACCTTCACCTCGTGCTACAAATTCTGCGTTTTCGTTTAGCTTTTTGGGTTTTTTCTTTGTGCCGCTTTAAAAGATACAAAAGTATCTTTAAGATTTACAATATGTTGACGTTATCGATATTTTTTTGTTAACTAAGAAACTAATGAATTTAGGCATGGTTAGTTGTAGATAGTTTTAAATGTGTTATATGGTTATATATAAAATGAAATTTACATTTAAACAAGTTAAACTATTTTTGATAAATATAAAATTTCTAGAACAATCAAAATTTAGCAAGTATAGTTAGCAAAATATAGTAATAATAATACTTAAAAAAAATATATATATATTTACAATATATTAATATTGTTATATGAAAAGTTTCTGATTCGATTATAAAGATTTTCTGAGAAATTAAATGTTAATATGAATGTAAAATCGATCTTTTGTATGTTGAATACTACGTCAGAATTGGGAATACATATTCATAGTATTCCCACTCTTCGCGTCTCTCTTTCTTTCAACTACGCTCCGTCTCTCTCATATCAACACAAACGAAAGCTGAAGGCTACTGAACGCTCATGTAGTCCAGAATGCGAATACGAATATGACAAATTCTTTTACAGATTCCTCAAAACACAAAAACCCAATGTCGCCCCTCACAAATTCAATTGCATAACGAACTGATAAATCCCCTCGCATAAAGAGAAGCAGCAGAATCTTAAGCTAGAAGCATCCAAAGAACGGGCCAATTGGGCAAACCGCAAATGGCCACAAACTGCGACTACAACGAGGATAATGTGAAACAGTCGCAGATCACAAAGCCAACAATAGCAAACGCAGCCACAAGGAGCAACGGCTCCAATGCCTCAACGATGAGCAGGCACGAGGAGAAGCCAGAGAAGCCAGGCAATGGGCTGGACAACGAACAGTATCGAGAGGAGAAGGAGCAAGTGCAGCAGCTGGCAGCCGCAGCTCTGCCTCACCAATCAAATGGACAGCTTTGAGTGCGCCTTCGAGTCCACCATGGACGACTTGGAGCAGGCGCTGTGCGATGGCTACGAATCGGACTCGGAGGCCAGCGCCAATGGCCAGGCCACCGACTCATCCGCCTCCAGCTTAACGCAGCTGGCCGGCATTGGGGGCCTGCAGTACAGTCAGCAGCAGACGCCCCATGTGGAGCTGCAGCCGCAACCAGAACTGTCACGTGCCAATTCCTTTGATTTCCAGAGCAGCAGCGGCACCAGCAGCGACGACGAGAACGACGATGACGACGACGATGGCGGCGATGGGGAGGTAGGTGCACTCAACCTGAGCGCCAAGTTTAGTCGAGCGAGCGACGGACGCTACGATATCTATCACCAGCGTCCCACCTACCTGTTGCCCCCGTTCATCGAGCGGCGGCGCCTGTCGCAGTGCAAGGAGGAGGATGACGAGGACGAAAGCGGTGACAAATCGCCGCCAGTGGGTGCCAATGGTGGCGAGGCGCCACGTTTCGACCGCGTCTCGAAGGCGCCGCCACGTCCACCCACGCCGCAGGACGCCGCCTCCAAGGAGAAGTTTAAGGATTTAGAGCGATTGCGGCAGCAATTTATGCACAAAATCGATCGGATCAATACGCGCAACATTGAGGAGCAGTACACGTCGCTGCCACCGCCGCCTCCGCCACCACCGCCACCCATACCGGCCACCATATTGCCCAAGGCCTTGAAGGAGCTGCTGCAGCCCAGCGAGCCCGAGGTGCCGGAGCCCAAACCAGCAGCTTCAGCAGTGACAGCGCCCGCTACGCCGACCAGTCCAACTATTGCTCCCCTGCAGCTGCCGCACGCTGCGGAGCCGCCGCTCATCATTCGTGGCAAGTTCAAGGTGTCGCGCGCCCAGGAGACGCCCGAGCTGCGTGTGGAGGCGCAGCAACTGCGAGAGCTGAAGCCGAGCGCCAACTCACAAACGATTAGCTTCCCCTCCAGCTTCGGCGGCTACTCCTCGGTGCAGGGCCTGTTCTCGCAGAGGTATGGCAGCAATCGATTTCCTGCCGCGGCGCCGCATCTCTCAAAGCAGTTCTTCGACTCGTCGCTGGTCGAGATTCGTGCACCTTCGCAGAGCAACCTCTCGCTCAATGCCACCAACAGCCCCAACCAAAGTCTCAATTGTGATACCAACTGCAGCAGCAGTCTGGCCAACAAGCCGCGCACGCCCAGCGAACGCGAGCTGGACGACATCTGGATACGACGCACTCCAGCCTTGCCGGTAGATGCTACTGCTCCAGCTGGCGCTGTGCCCACAGTGCGATCCGTTTCGCTGGGCGGCGCCTCCACCATGCCACGCCTAATGCTGCGCAACGAGAGCAGCAACTCGGCGACGAGTCCATCGCGGCAATTGACCAACTCGGGCTCGGTCTCGGTGTCGGTTTCTGAAGATGTAAGTTTGAACTTAATGGCGGTTAGAAAGAGGATTAAATGAAAGAAGTTTGTGAAAGTGAAAGATTGAGCTTAATACAGAATTGAAAGTCCTCCATTATTTTAACTTCAATTTCGTTCTATATTTAATAGTTCATATGTGGTATTGTTGTACAATTTAATATCAGCGTCTTTACATCTTTTTTAACTTATATATTTATATAAGATATTTACAAGATAAAACATACAAGTCACTAAATACTAAATAGGACACTATGGATCTATTCCTTTGAAAACATTTTTGAACTAACTTCTGTGTTTATTATATATTACTATATATCCAAAACATCAGTTCTAAGGTTCATATAATCTTTGAGATGTGATTGAAAATATTCATAATTTTCCTGTATTTACAAATTTTAAATGTTTTTAATGTATAGAGATTTTGGATCTCAATGATTCGCCAACTTTTCAGACTACTATTTTATTGCTTGCTGTTCAGTTAAATTGTAGTCAATCATCACCATTGATTGCTGCAGACAGTCTCTCTTAAGTTTTTGTGAAACAACCTGCTTTAGACTAGCAATAGATCGTTCGAGTTCCTTCAACTGTATGCTGTAACTATGATTGAATGAATATGATAGCTTTATGAGACTTACAGAGAACGCTACGTAATGGAACTCTTGGATATTATTTGATATTAAAATGATATAGAAATTCTATTAAAAGAGTTATTTTTTCCACAAAACTTATCGATTAATATACCAGTTGATCGAACAATTCTTGTACTAAAACGCATAAAATATCGATTTTAAAATATTTATAAACTACGAGTTATGGTCAAGAAGCCAGTTCACTGTTATATTTGTATATATCTAATCAGCTCAAACTCCTTTCATTATTTAAAATTTAAACTCATGTAATAGCTATGTGTTCTATATAGCTATAAACATTTTTTACCCTACCAGTTATAACGTCGATAACTTATATCAATCATTTGCGTCAATCATCAAAAATTTCCATGTTTATCCGTAAATATATCAATTTATTTATCATAAAATCTGTAAACACCAAAATTGCTCTAAAAAATGTACTATTTAACTAAACAATAATAAATAAACAATAATAGATTCAACCTGTAACAAATAACAAACAGTCCAAACTTATCGCTAATCTGCACAGCAACCAATCAATTTCTTGATGACGAAGAAACCGAAAAAAAGTACCTGCTAAAAGTAGCACAAAAGTCACATAAATCAAATCAAATTAGCGAAACATGTAAACTACAGAGAAATTAAAAAAAAAAACATTTTTCAATCGAATTTCAAAGGGAGAGAAAACAAAGTCTTTAAAATGTCGTCAAAGCTCTGCACATCAAATTGAGCTCAGAGTCTTGTTTTATCTGCCAATTCACACGTCGTCTACTGACGTCATTTCGTTAGTCAAAATTCGCGACATTTCAGTACAAATAAAAAGAATGAAGTCTCAGTTGTGCCTAGTCATGAGTCAATATTGTCTCGATGCAAAGTTTAATAGAAAGCGGAAGATAAAAATTTGATATTTAAGGAAATTAACCAAAGTCTTTTTTTGTCTATTCTCTTTCTGTTGTTTAATCTGGGATATGACATATTTCTGTCAATTGATTTATTTTTAGATATTTTTGTTTGCCTTCGATATTATTACTATATCAATACTAATATATCTATTTTCTGTCTGACTTTAAACGCTAATTTCTGAGTTATTTCTGTCTATGGGACATTTTACGTTCATTGTTGCCTTGTTAAGAGATTATCTAATCTGAAGTCTGCTTCAGTTATTTTGTTGTCTTTAATCTAACATCGATATGTCTATGGTTTTAATCGATTATGGCATTATCGATCATTCACTTTCGTTTTTAATATTGTACTACAATTAGGCCTCATTCCTATTCTATATGTATTATATTATACTCGAATTTTGTATTATATTATATTATAATAGAATTGTGTCTTATATTATAGTACATTATAAAAGAAGAAACAAATATTTGAAATGACATATTATATCGGATCAATAAAACAATTGATAGTTGTCAAAATATAATAAAAATATAAAAAAAGATATATTAAAAATAAAAAAATATATTATATATGTATATATGTTTATAAACATAAAATACAAATTAAAATTTACATTTTTTTTTGTAATGATCCTCTATAATATTTAATTTTAAATATTTTTTCAATTTCCAATTCTTTGCCCAATTCCATTGGCTGTGCAGATGCTTCAGCTGAAGCTCCACCACTTAAACACTTAACCCAAACTCTTATCTGACATAAAGATATATGTTATACCCTTACTTGAGCATATACACAATTTTCAATTGTTTTGTGGGAGAAATTATAAATATTTTTATTTATTATTATTATATTAAACTACAATTTTTCATTTATAAACAATAGTTTGCATACATTTATAGTACTACATAGTTAAACGAACAATTCTTATAGAGTAGCTAAAATTCGTTGTTATATTTTGTATGATTTATAGCACACTCACATTCTTAACAATATTTGTTGTGTGTGTGTGTGCTGGAGAATGTAAACAAGCGAGCGTACAACGGAAAATGCGATCCACGATCCACGCATATAATTTACTCTATATACGGTGCTCATATGCCGACATATGTATGTATATACCTTATATATGTTTATCTACCTCACCTTTTGCCATATTTGTATTTTTGGCTTTTCTCTCGAGCTTTTTCCGTTTTATCGTTTGCAATTCGCGAGCTTATCAGCAGACAAATGACACAATTTGTGAAGAGACACAGGCAGCACCTTCTTATATATGTACATATACAGATAGATATGTATATGTATGTATGTATAAATTGGATTATATTGAAAACCTGAACAATCGCCATTGAGTCGCATATAAAGTAGTACACAATTCACACCATGTGCAAATTCATGAGCAACTGGTGTATATAGAATATTTCCATATATTACTCTCACTGTTGTTCCAGCCTATAGATATGGGGATATATGCGTGTGTGTGTTTGTGTGTGTGTGTGTGTGTCTGGGTAAACAATTACGTCAATGGGGCACTAACCACACCCAATTAAAGATATTTCCTAGCTTTGCATATGTATGAAGCGTCTGCCCACCCCATGCAAATCACTTGAGCGTTCATCTCACTCTCTTTCTCCCTCTCACTCTCTCTTTCTCTCTCTCTCTCTCTCTCTGACTAGTTTCTGTTGTTGTGTTTCGCTGCAAATATTTGTTTAGCCCGCTAGATAATGTCCAACAGCTGATGTGCAACACTTCAACTCCCCAATCTCGGCCCCACCCACGCTGACTACGCCGAGCACACAAATAAAAGCGTGAAGAGCTTCTGGTTTTCATTTGTGTATACTCTCTCTTTTGCTGGGGGTTGCACGAATATGTTGGTCAGCTTACCGAGAGCTTAGCTCTTAGATGTGTCATATATACTCTAGATATGATATATACTCTAGATATAAAACAAATACTATATTTATATTATAGTGTTTCTCTGTCCTTTTCTATATCTGTTTCCTTCTATCTCTAATGGTGCCCTTTTCTTTATCTGCCTCTCTCATTTAATCTCTCTTAATATCTCTCTCTCTCTCTCTCTCTCTATCTATCTCCCTCTCTCTCTCTCTCTCTATCTCCCTCTCTCTCTCTCTCTCTCTCTCTTTCTTTATATATATATATATATATCAATATCTTTCTTTATCTCTCTCTCGCTTCTAAATTATTATATATTGCCTCTCTTTGCGATTTTCATAAGTGCAGCTTAGCTTATACCTTTCCTTATCAAAACCAAATTAAGTCTCGGCTCAAACTCTTTTCTATAATATCTATTTCTATATCAAGCCCCGTTAATTATTTATCATTCCATATAATATAGAGTATTTCCCCTTCTGACATATTCACTTTTCGCTTTTCCTTTTCGTTGTTTGTGTTCTTTTTCTTTTCTTTCATTTATTTTTATTTATTTTCGCTCTCGCCTCGCCCATTTAACCCACTTTGCTTATTGGAATCAACGGAATCATAGGAATCATCGGAATACTCGATTACTCGAATACTTTTAATGCCATCCATTAATTTCGTGCTGTTGTTAGCTCATCGCACAACAACAACAGCAGCAATTTGTATATTGATCGGGCCTCGGGGCACGTGACTTGGCAAAGTGCAAAAATGTCGAAAAGCAGCCACAAAAACTACAATAAAAAAAATATAATTGTGTTGACCTGTTGACTGTGAAATTGCCGCTGAATAGTTTGCTAAAAATAATTCAAATACAGGTGTCTGTCTGTCCGCCTACCTGAGCAACTGTCTGAGGGCCCCATCGAAGCTGAGTAGTGTTTGAGTTTGAGTTTTTGGGCAGCTTGTGAAAGTTGTCCAAAAGGTCGTGTAATAAAACGCACTCCTATAAATTGCTAGACGCAATTAAAGCTTTAGATAACGGAAGTTAACAATTTTGAGGGGGTTTTTTAAGGTTACGTAGAAGATAGATAAAGGTGTATGTATATAATATATATATTTTGATAGATTTATATATTTATATATATATCTATGCATTTTAAAATATTGTTATTTATATAAACAATTACTTATTATTTCTGCGAAGCCTCAGAAGTATTTAATAAAGTATAAAATACTTTATTAATGAGAGCTTAAATAAAATCATTTTAATTTCTTTTTAAATTTGTCATCATATTGATCAAGATTTACAAAAATATGAAGACTATTATTAAATTAAAATTTTTAGGTATTTTTACCCATAATTAAAATTCAAATTCATTTATCAGAAAATTTTCTATATATTTATATTTGAAAAAATCTACAAAAATATGAAGACTATTTAATATGAGTTTTTGCAACTTAAAAGTTAGTAAAATTGTATTCGAATTTATCCTGAAAGCTTTCTTGTAGATAGAAATGATTAGTATACAATTTATAACACATATTAAGTCGTATATAGATTCTCGTAAAGCTCACACACATATAAGACCTTTCAATATAAACATCTGTTTTTCAGTAAATTGAATTTCTTGAACTCTTTAAATGCGTTTTGTTTTCTGAAATATTTATTACGCACTTGCTCCTTTTGGATTGGCCATTCGCCTGCTCAGCGGCAATTTAACTGTTAATTCGCTCTCTGCGCAATTCGCTTGGCTGGCAGCTAACAGCTGTTGCGCTCTCTCGCTCTCTCACACACACACACATAGGCGTAGTCAAGACGCAAACCCTGTGGTAGCACAGCTGTAGCGCTGCCCTCGGCAACTCACCATTAGCCTGTTTCACAACCAGCAGAGCCCCCGCCTGCTGCAATTTTTGCGTAATTCATAAATTGATTAAATTCGATTAAAGTGCGCCACAGGAATTGTTCAATTAATAAAGCACACTCGATACGCGTGAACTGTTGCTGCCTGTTGCTTATAGTTGTTGTTGTTGTTGTCTGTTGCCTTTGTGCGAATTGCGTCTTGTGTTGATTCTTTGGGGCCCCGGTTTGGGGTTTGGGTTGGGCTCCAAATTGTATTTGTAGACAATTCGGCATAATTGCAGCAAACACACAACCAGGATAAACGCTGCTGCTATGGGTGTCCTTAACTACTCCATAGCTCGATATTCCTCAGTTTCTCTTGGGCTGCGCTGGCAGCCAGAATGCAGCGAGCCGAAGACTTGGCCGCGGATATCGAGAGGCCAGCAGAGATTGTAGTCAAGCCGAATCGCTCACTAAAACGTCATGTTCGCTTTCAGGAACAGGATGGTGTGCCCCGTGTGCCCGGCTCCCGGCCATCCAGCGCGCCCGCCGAGCCCAACGGCAAGGCGGCCAAGAAGGCCTACAAGAAGATGGAGAAGGAACAGCGGTGAGTGCCAGAATGGAGTATTCCAAGTGAACAGAGATTATATATATTCCTCCTCCTCCCGCAGTCGCCAGGAGAAGGAGCAGTCGCGCCGCGAGAAGGAGGCCCGCAAGCTGGAGCGGGAGACGGCGCGTCGCATCGAGCGCGAGACGGCGAAGCTGGAGAAACTGAATCGGCACAGCGAGAAGATCTCACGCAGCACGGAGCGCATGGTGGGCAGCGGCGGCTCGCGCTCCGGCTCGCTGGAGCGCCGTCGCAGCGGCGAGGACTCGCCCGTGCTCAATCAGTCGACGGTCCATGGCATCGCCTCGCCGAATCGCCGGCCCACGATCTTCGACGTGTTTCGGCCGCGGGCCAAGTCGGATGCTAAGCGGCACAAGGATAAGCATTTGCTAGATCCCTCGTCGGCGGATAGCAGTGCCACCAGCAGCACATATTCCGTCTCCGGCGGAACCGCACCATCGTCAGCGACAGCAGCAGCAACAACAACAACAACAGCGGCAGCAGCAGCTGGTGCTGGCGCTGGCGGCCTCATGAATTCCATGAAAGTGGCCATGCAGCACTTTGGCCACAAGCAACACCCCGCCGTGACGATAACCAATGCCGATGGCACCGTCTCCGCCAAGAGCAAGTACAAAGATGGCAGCGCGCATCCGCATCAGGGCAGCGATGCACAGGTGAGCGTACAGCACAGTCCGTCCCCCCTTTATGAACTCTGTATTTATATTTTATATTTATGTACTTCCAGTATTACCACACGGTTACCGCTGTGCGTCCGCATGCCAGTGCCAACCAGCGTTCGCCAATGACCAAGGTGATGGATCTGTTTCGACATCGTTCAAATTCAGCGGTCAGCGAGGCGGACAAACGCAAAGCGGTGAGTGTCTCGGCTAAACTTAACATTTATTGTGGTGGGATATGTTATACAGCAGCAAGCTGTTAATAATGCACATTTGTGTAAACTGACAAGTAGAAAATGCCATAATAAGTAGTCTATTAACAATATCTCAAGTGCAAAATTATAAATTTATTCAAATTCAATAATATTCAAATGCATTTGGCATGTGTCACAGCTAAATTTAGCATTTGTTGTGGTCTGCTTAGTAAGTACACAAACCAATTGCCTTATGTTAGTCAGCAGCAACTGTTACGGTGTTAGTTAACAGACAGAAGCAACAGTTGAATGTTAAGTAAAAGGCGCGAAATTTAAACGGAAATTAAGCAAAAAATATGATAATTATAAAATGGGGCCAACATTTAGTAAAAGTTAACTAAATAGCATTGAATATTATATAAATAAATAAGTATTTTGAATAATATAAAGAAAATCTGTTAGAGAATTTAGAGATTTTTGAATTTCTCTTAAATCCACAGCTCAGAGATACTTAAAACTTAATGTTCTCTTAAATCTTAACAGACATTAATAGAGTTTCCCGCAATATCCTACACAACTTTACATTCTAATTTTATGCAATTTCCAAATATTTATATACCCTATCGGTTTTATCAAGCTTCTCTGCAATTGAACTTATTGTTGATCAGCGAAACAAAGCCAAACTGTCTGCAAATTGTATACAGTCTAGTTGTTATCAACGAATCATGCGTAATCAACGCAATTTCATTATAAATATAGACATGAGCAATTTTGATTTCAACAGCTGATAAATCGCTAATGCGATTCGAATGATAAGCGCCTGTTACACATCACATTTTGCCATTTGCACAATCAAAGATAAGGAAATCATGTTACATTTTAATCACAACAAAGTTAGCTATGTCATCAAAGAAATCCTTGAAAGAGAAAGCTAGAAGAGAGTGTGTGTGTGTGTATGTGACAGCTGTGACAACAGGCGATCGCTTTAACAGCGCTCTTAAAAGCTCACTTTATGGGCTTTCTCTTTGCACGCGTCTCTCTCCCATCTCTCTCACTCTCTCATTCTCTGCTTGCTTTGTGCGCGCTCGCACTTGTCTTACAATTTTTGGGCTTTGCGGAAAAGTGACACAAACAAACGCACACACACACATACAGAGAGATGGGAGCACACGTATTACGTATACGTTAGCGTCGACGTCGACTTCGGCGTTGCCGTTGCCGTCGTTGTTGTCGTTGATGTCGTCGCCGTCATTTCATTTTGCCGTTTTCTTTCGCACGCTGCGTTTTCTGTGTTATTTCCAATTGCATTTCGAATTGGACTGTGCCGGCCGAGCGACGCGCGCGTCATTCCTTGTCCAATAAGAATTTTTGGCAGCCAAATTGTTTTTTAATAAATATCGAAATAAATTCAAATAAATCAGCGCGTGTTTTTGTGTTTCTGGCTAATGAAATAGAAATTAGCACGAGAATATAAAATACAAAATAAATCAAGCTTAATTTGTGTTGTCATAAAAAGTAACGTGAAATTGAAGATATATAAAAAAAATATAAAAATGTGAAAAATTGATAGATATAACGAGAAAAACCCAATATTAATAAATATTTAAAAGTTCTATTGCTAAAATATGTTTTTAAAAAATATACATATTAAAATACAACTGTATTTATAGATAAATAAAACATATAAACAAATGCTCTTATCAAAGAACTCAACAACAAATTCAAAGAGAAAAGAAAAATCTCAATTGAATTATAAACAAAACATTTGCATAATAAACAAGAATTATAGTATTTGAGCAATGCAATTTATTTAGCCGCTAAACACGACAAATTTACATTTTTATTGAATTATTTTGTGATATATTTTTTTTTTTCGCTTAAAATGTTCTAATTATTCCGCCTGCTAATTACAACTATTTAAAGCAATTTTTTTTTTTTTTGTGTTTAGGTTTTCCGCGTATATTCCCAAGTTGCATTTGACATATCTATATATACATATATATTAATATATGTATATATCAATTGATATATTTCAATTTTCAAGTTCATTGCCGCAGGCAGCGGCCCACGCCTTCTGTTCGACTTTATATATATATATATATATTAATCCACATTTATTTTATTTAATTAACAAATTTTAAACACTTGCAATAGCGCATGGAAATGAGCTAAGCCCAAAAAAAAAATATATATATATATACATATACATATATTAACTAAAAACAATAACAAAAACTGTCAGCAAAAACAAATGGCAAACATGTGATCGCGAGTGTCCAAATGTGTGTGTGTGTGTGTGTGTGTGTGTGTGTGTGTCTGTCTGTGTGTTTGTGAGTGTTGTTATTGTTGTTGTCATTCTCTCTGCCTATTATCGTATTCACAAAAATTTGTTAAAAATATTTATTTTTTTTTCTGTGTTTCGCTTTGTTTTGCTTAATATTTTAAGCTTTTTTCTTAGTTGTTAATTTGTCAAAAGTCTAACTAGGGCCACATTGCGTGCTCTTTCCAGTCAGTCTGTCTCTCTCGCTCTCTCTCTCGCCCTCTCGCTCACTCTCTGTTTTGAGGGCTCTTCTGTAATCGTTCAATTGTCGCGCCCAGCTCGAACCATATCAATGTTTATCAATGGAAGTCTTTGGCGATTTGTGATTTGCTTTTTGATTTGTCGCGCAGTAAATAAATGAATTTTTGAATTTTTTAAATCTATCTGAAGTGATCTTAGGAGATGATTCTCTCTCTCTCTCTCTCTCTCAGTCTCATCTCTCTCTCTCATCTCTCTCTCATCTCTCTGCAAACTCTCTCTCTCTCTCTGACTCAATCTCATTAACAGTTGATTTTATCTGCTTACATTTCATAATCCATTCACTGACAACTTCTATTCTCAAACTCTAACTATATTAGTTTTATATTTTTTATATTTTAAAATTAATTTTCTTTCGACTTATCTCTAAGATTGTCAGTATTTCTATAAAAAATCATATTCTACAGACTTTTTTCTATCATACTTTACATCATATTCATAAACGTTAGAAACTAATGTGTTTCATCCAAAATTTTGGGTCGAGCTCTGTAGATTTGAAGACATTGATCTTAAATCTAAGCCAAACAAAAGAAAAATAAATGTTAGATTCCTTCTGTTGTTTTCTATATCTTTATATTCCTTGTATCATCTGTGTATATGTTATGCCTGTAGATAAGATGTTAACTCTAACTCAATTGAACATCCACTTGAATAATTCTCAATAATTCAGTTATTGTCTAACTAATAACTACAATCAGCTTAGAGAATACCCTATATATCCATATATATTCTATATTTTTTGCGCTTCTTTTCTATATCTCTATATCTCCTCCGTAAACAACTCTCAATTGTAAATAAATTAAACACACATATTTTTCTAACTTCTCAAGAATACAAATGCTATTTCCTATACCATTTCTCGCCTTGCTTTATGTGTGGCAATCGTAAATGTTCCCCTGACAGTTTATGCTAGATTTAGGTAACCTGTCCGCATGTTCTTGCGCATACAATCTCTAAAATATGTTAAATAGATATTCAGACATTGTTTCTATTTGTTCGATTTGTGTCCACTCAATTATCTCGCTGGCTAACAAAACTGTCAAAATGGTTCGACACGCTGTGAAGCCGCGCAGCTGTTTGGGCAGATTCCCAAACTCGAACGGACAATCCTTGGATGTTTTTCCGTTTTCCGTTTTCCGTTTCTACCATTAACTCGAGACCTTCAGGGCGCATTCAACCATAACTATTACTTAATCAGTTACATTTCGCATATTTATTCGTGGGCGCATTCGCAAATGTTATCAAAGTCGCGCGTTTTTATCTTTCGGTAAATAGAAATACTTGAAAAGAAGAAATTTTAATTTAGAGTAGTAGAGATAAGATAAGGTTGTTAATGCCAAATGGAAGACAGCTAACTGTATATATATATATATATATATATATATATATATATATGTTATATATATACAGTTATAATATATAACAGTTATGTTAGAAACACTGCCAATCGCTGATCGATGCGACGATCATATATATTTTCTATAAACAGTCATCATATATAAGGAATTAAAACTGCATTTATATTGTAATAGACATTTATATGTGATTTATTATATATATTTAACGGAAAGTGATACAAGATATTTATAATTGTTTGTTTAGTAGCTTGAAAAAAGAAAAAAAACAATATAAATCAAACAAACTTTAAATTTATTTACATATTTTATTCGAAATTTTTAAAAATTAGGTATATATTCTGATACATATTTTATTTTATATATATTAAAAATATCATTTATATTACAAAATTAGGAAAATAATAGTAAGAATATATAAAGAATTTTCTAAAGTGAGAATATAAACAGAGTAGTTTCTAACTGTGAACCCAATAAAAATGGAAATTCAGGAAGGATATAATAGCTTAGCGCAAATACAATGTAACAAGCAGAAGTAGGCGTGGCAGAGCCCATAAAGTATATAATTTGCATTGGCAGAACAAGATAATCAAAAATTGAAAGAAAAAGAAATATATATATAAATCAAAGACTATAACAGTTCTTAAATTTACTCCATGACAATTGCACAGATTATAAATGTTTATAACTTTCGGTATTCCTCCTCCTTCAAAACAACTTTTTGTATAGTTAAAGTCGAAACACCAGCTTGGTGAGCTTTAGGTATATCCTAGTCGAGCACGCCCTACAAATACGATCCTGTTTACTATTCTAAAAGCTTTTCATGTGTATTTTTATACGTTTAGTTAAATGACTTTAGGCTGTATCTCGCGTCTGTCTATCACTGTGCTAACTAATCTCAATTTGAATACTTATAGTGGGAGCTTTAAATAGATAAATTACAGGTTAGATTCTAGTAGAAGAGCACAGCAGTAACATAGTTATATATAGCTAACAAAAATATAAAATAGGAATATATATCATAATAATAATAATATGTATATATTATATACAACTATATATTTTCTTTCGATATATCAGATCATTGATCTGTTAAATGAAATCAGATCAGATAGATAGACTAGAACTATCTTTGCAACACTTGTCAATTGCAGGGTATACAAATCACGCCCACTGTTTTAACACACTGTTACTTAGGAGGAAATGAAATTTTGCGTAACTCTCACTTAGGAATTAGCTAGTTGTAAACTTATCTAACTTCTTTTGGGCAGTGGAAATTTAAATACGAAAACTAACAGAAAACTTTAAAAAAAAAAACATAAATAATTGAATGTTTTGTTTTCCTTTGTAGTTGATTGTTAATTAATCATTTGTCAGTGCGCTGAAAAGATTTTCAGCTTCTGTTTCAGTTTTAGTTTCTGTCTCGGTTCCCCTCTATGAGATCTGCGGCAGTCGCAATCTTTTCACAGATTTATTTATTTATTTTTATTGCACACGTCTAAAGGTCAACCACTTGACGACGACTGCGACGACGCTCGCTACATATTTGTTCACTTTCTGCTTTCGGTTGTCATTTCCACATATTCTTCATAAGGCATTAAATAATAGATATCATTATAGAAAAACTGAAACAAAAGCAAAAGCTTTACTCTTTCACTTTGTTCATTTAGTGTTAGTGTTTGAATTATGTTCTAACAGTTATGGATTGGCTTGCTGAAATGAGCTTTGGCTTAAGTGAGCTTTAGTTTGATTAATGACTAGCTTTAAGCACGGGTCTTAATGCTTTATGTTTGGACTTAGCTGATAAGCTCTAAAGCTTAAGAACTTAACTCCCAAATATTTGTTTGTTTTTATAGTCAGGATTATGAAGCTTAAAAGAAAGCTTTGCTAGGCTCAAGCTGCGGTTCTTAATTAAAAAGAACTTCTGTTTGAAAGAGAATTAATCCACTTACATTAAAAACTGAGCTTCATAATTTGTTCTTTTTAAAATATGTTATGAATATATATTTGCTTTTTTATATATATATTTTTTTTAATTTTTGCAATTTCCCAATTTTACTATGTAGAGATATAAAATTTAAAAATTAAAAAAAAAATAATAAAAAAAATAATTAAATATATTAATTTATTATTATAACAAGTAATTAGTAAAAAGAGCCGATATCCAAAATATAAAAAAAGAAGAGGCAGCGAGGGGAAGGGGAAGGGGAAGAAATAAAAATAGTAGGAAAAAAAACAACAAAAAAAAGGAGGGGGGGGGGGGGGGGAGGGGGGGGAAAAAAGGGGGGGGGAAGGGGGGATGGGGAAAAAGGGGGGGGGGGGGGGGGGAAGGGGAAAAGGGGGAAGGGAAAAAAAAAGAGAAAAAAGGAGGGGGGGGGGGGGGGGGGGGGGGGGGAAGGGGGGGGGAAAAAATTGAAATTGCATAAAATTCACATGAATCTATATGCAAAATTTGAGGGGTCTAGCTCTAAAGGTGTGGGAGATATAATTTTATAACCTGTTTTCGATAAGGTTTGAAATCGATAACAATACAACACAAATAGATATCGTTTTTTGGTAACAAACTTGGCCTGCGCGTGCTATCCAAAAATATATATAATATTTGTATTATTTATAACTGAATCGTCTTTTGGAATATAAATTAGAAATTCAAATTTAGTTCATAATTTCTTTTCTTTTTTACTTTAAAAGCATCAACGTAAACTTTTCTGAAGCTTTGAACAAGTTAGAATGATTTTTATATAAAGCTATGAAACATATAAATCCAAGCTTATTTTAGGTTATATTGTAATAATATAATATAAACTAATTATAGAACGATTTCATGAGCTTTACAAGTTTATTTACGTATAAAAACTATCCCAAAGTTTCAAGCGTCGCTTATGCTTTATATTTTAAAGATTTAAGTTTGTTTGGCATTATTTATTGTTCGATTTGGGCCTCAACTTGCCTTAGATTTTACCTATTGCATAATTCTACGTAATGCCTGATCATCAGATGAGCTTCTCACATTCTCCGGTTGTAAATTTTTGCCAACATTCTGACGGCTTTCGCAGTTGTCTAATTAGCTTTCATGAATTTAGCAATTTGTTTGCCTTTCGCCTGTTTTACTTATTTCATTCTCATATTTTTCTTCCACATTTATTCTTATTGTGCCTGCTTTTTTGTTTTTCATTCATTTTCCGAGCAGAACTCTGCACAAATATTGACTAGAATAATATAAACTAAAGGCTGTCGCTACGCAAACACGGACAGCTACAAAATACGAGATAGACAGCTCGATGAAGAAGCAGAAAATACAATAATACAAAATCGACACAAAACAAAAAAAGAGTATATATATAATAACAATAAATAAGCACAAGTCCCAAATGGACAAGCCTAAAAGTTGCGTTAAAAATAGTTTTCCTTTAGATTTTATTTATTAAACGTGTTTGCGCTCGAAATACAAATGTTTTGCAATATTTGTCTTGAATTTATTGAGAAACATGCCTCATTTTTTATGGAATTGTTCAGCTGAGCTAAAAATTATATTAAATACTTATAATAGAAGCGTTAAATATATTTGTTTTTAATAGATTCCACGCTCAGCTGTTTAAAGCAAACAAAGTTGGTACTTTCTCTCTGCAAGCCTAGCATAAAGTTGGTACATTCTCTCATTAAACTATCCTTGCATTCTGATTCGCAATTCCTTATGCTAAATTTCCCTCTTGCCTGCGCGCTTAAGTACTTTTATTATCTCTTGGGTAATTATATTCTTCCCTTTTGGTCATTTAGCATGGAGTTGGTACATTCTCTCACTTAACTATCCTTGCATTCTGATTGGCCATTCCTTATGCTAAATTTCCCCTTTGCCTGCTCAAGTACTTTTATTGCCTCTTGGGTAATTATATTCTTCCCTTTTGGGCATTTATACCTGACAATTGCCTTTGATCTCTCCCTTAGGCTTGCGCTCTCTTCTGCTCTTCCTCTCCCTCTCTCACACACTTTTTCTTCTAGCATTTCAATTCGCCTCAATATTGGGTCAGTTTGTTTGCTTTTTACCTTTCAATCAATTTGAGTTCGCTTTATTTTCTTCTTGTCTTTTTTTTTTCAATTATGCGACACACCAAAGTCAATCAAGCCAATGTGCCACGCCCCCTAAGCATGCAGCCAACGTACAATGAATAGACTTTTAATGCGTCACAAGCCGCTGCTGCTGCTGTTGCTTCATCGTCTTTTGCTTGTTCTTATTTCGCTCTCTCTCGCTCTGTCTCTCTCTGGCTTTTAATTAAAAGCTTGTGAGAGGGTCAAGGATTAATTTGTGACCCAAAGAGTGCAGCACAGCGTGTGTGTGTGTGTGAGTGTATATTAACATGTGTGTGTACATTTAACATAGTATATTTAACATAGGCGAATTCTGTAAATCAGTCGCCCCAAACAAAGACGCTGACATTTTCATGGTCAGGGGGCGAATTATTACATGTTCTACATATATTTTGATTGTGCGATCGTCAACAATTATTTCATTTACTTGTCGCTTCCTCGAAAAAAGAGAAAAACAGATAAAAAAAAGTCTACAATTAAAAATTAAAAAAAAATGTAATTTTGATGAGCAGAAAAACAAAAAATAATTTGCATACGCAAATTTCGCAGATTTATAACGAGCAACCGCAACAACAACCAATTAAAAATATATTTAAAAATTGCACTCGCAGTAAAATGTTTAAAAATACAATCAACACCAGAAAGTGAGAAATAAAAACATAAATAATAAATAAATAATAAAAAATAAAATAAGTGCAGCTATTGCTGCTGCTAGCGCCATCTAGCGCACGGTAGCAGCACGCATAACGCGCGCTAACAGCAGCGCCGCTGTTAAGTGTGGAGCTCATGCGGCGCACAATGTTAAGCATTTTCTCAACTACATTCGTCGGCTGTGCGTACTTAGCTCAATTGTGATACTTAAGCAAACAACAATTCAAACTGCAACAAAATGTCTGCTGTGAAGCGCTGGCTGTATCGCCACACCCACTCAAACACGGCGAGCAGCGGCAGCGGCCCGCCCCCCACCTCGCCCACAACGAAAACGCAGCGCGGCCGCAGCCACTCGCTGGACGTGCAAACACTGCAGGCCCACGGACTACGTAATATGTTAGCGAGTGCAAATGTAAGAGGTTTCAATAAATATAACTATAATATATGATAAATAAATAGAAATATATTCATTTGAATTGCCTTCATAACAGTTTTGTAACGATAACAGAGCTCTGTTAACTACACAATGGTTTGTGTACATGCTAAGTGCCTGCGCTTCACTGTTAAGTGCGCGCGAAATTTAAAGAACAGCTAAATAAACATTTTATTATTTATATTTTTTTTTAACGTGCCCAACTAAAATATATTCTCTTCATTTCTATTTACAGCGCGTTGCGGCGCATCAACAACAGTTGGCTGTGCAAAGTGAGTACAAAACAAACAAAAATTATTCCTTATTTAGTTATGTTAATTTGATGCAGCAAGTGCCCAGGTATATGTTAAATAAACATTTATTTTACAGCCACTGTTAGCATTTACATTAATTAATTCTGTTTGCGTTTCGAATTAAAGCGCAGCTCATGCTAATCATATATTAAGCAGCAAACCAAAATAACCTTGGCTTTGAAAATAAAAACACACACATTTATGTAAATTATGTACGTATGTATGTATGTAATATACAAAGTAAACAGCGGCGAGTAAAACAAACAAACAAACGGCGAAAATACGCAAAAAAAAACACCGAAAAAAACTAAACGATGTGTAAAACCTGAAGTTGTGTTAGCAGTGTGCGAGGGAGAGGGCAACATATGCTGCCCGACAGTGTGTTAAGCGCTTTTATGCTTTGCCTTGCATTTTACACATGTTAATGCAAATGGGGTAAACATTCGACTCTGTTTGTGAGCCAAAAAGAGAGCATTAGATTAAAATGAATCAGAGAAGGTAGGCGAGAGAAACAGAGTTCATTTAGTGAGTATTTGCATTTGAAGTGCTTTGCTCTCATTAATATTGTACAAAACAAACAAACAAACATAGATATGAACAACAAAATATGACAACTGTATAAATATGGCTTATGCAACTACTGGTCATAGCCGTAGGCGAAAGAGCGAGCAAAATAACAATAACAAAATAATGAATTAAAAACAACTGAAAAAGTCTTGTGACTCACATTAGGCGGCAGAGTGAGGGGGATGGACATATTCTTGTGTGCGCTCAATGCGAAATACCATGTAAGATCAGCCCACCACACAACACACACACACACGCACTCACACTCGCAACAGCAGCATAAAAACGGGAGCGAGAGCTGCGAGAGAGAGAACGAGTGCGACTTAAAAAAACTAACTGTTGATGCAGTTTGGTCTCTGCTTGAATGCTTACCCTTTGTTTGACCTTGAAAATTTGTGCATTTTTTGTTTTTGCCTGCGAAGCCTTGACTGCGCTGTATGTATACATAAGCTGCAGTTGTTGTTACTGCTCCTGTTCATGTTAATGTGGCTTGCATTTTCAATGTCAAGGCACAAAAACAAAAACAACTTTGCAAATGCCACCTGGTGCGTGCAGGCACTCGCCATTCCTCTCCCTCTCTATCTCTCTCTCGCTCACTAAGCCTTTGCCACTGCGCCTTTGTTGTGGTTGTTGGCTTGCATTTTGTTTTTTGGGCTTTGCATGCTCTTCTTGTTTTGTTGTTCGTCGCCGGCTGCGGATCAAGTGTCTGCTGGCCATGACGTAATCTTGAATCATGTGCAAAGCGTGAGAGACAGAGATGGCGGCGACCGGCCAAAAACAGCAAGAGGCGCGTCAAATACATTACATTAAGACATGCACAGACATGTATATGCATACATATACATATGTACATATATGTACATGAGTGTGACACACTTACATTGTACGACTTACATTGTATGTTGGTATACGTTCATACACTCTCTCATACACACTCAGTGTGTATGAGAGAGTGTATGAACACATACAATGTAAGTCGTCATGTTGTTGACTTTAAAAAGCTTTCGCAAAAAATGCTGCGCCAAGCCGCCACAATTAACCGGCATTGATTTTGAAGGCAGCGAGTCAGTCGCAGACGCGTCTGTCTATGTGTGTGAGTGTGTAGGCGTGAGTTGTTGTCTATTTTCCATTGTAGTGAGCCATTCATAAGCGAAAGTCTGTTAAGCCTACACACACAAAACACACGCACAGGCAGCATATCAAACTAGAACAGTCGAGGCGGCATAGAGAGAAAGAGAGCGAGCTACGTCAGTTGAGAGCGCGGGAGAGCAACATAAGCACATAGATAATGTAAGGGCGCTTTTCGTACAGATGTATGTATGTACATGCATATATGTATATATGGCTTTTTTTCTTGTTCACCCACCACCTAGAGTCGGCTGCTGTCTACGTGACGCAGCGCACACAAACAAGAATCGAATTGGAAGCGCGTAAATGTAAACAAAAATGCAAAGAAAGCAAAAATAATTGCGTGATGTAAAAGACAAAAGAACATCAGTAATCAAGCAAATAGTGCAAAACAACTGAGTTTCATTAAATATATTTATATTTACAATGCCCACACACACACACAGTCAAAAGTGTCGTGTTAACAGCGAGCTAACAGAATTCACTTGTAAATAACATAAGACTGTTAAATAACAGCAAAGGTCAACTGCTCGTGAGATAGGCACAAAGTAAAATTTAGCAAAAATATTAGTAAGGCAGTCGTCTACATAGCGCTGTTAGTTAACAGCGAAGGTCGTTTAAGTACATAACAGTAGCACAACGTAGATTTGATAAATACATTAGATAGCATCGTGCCACGCCTACATTGTTTAACAGTCTGTTCGTTGAGTACAGACCGCATGCCGTCGTCTATTTTTTGGCTCTTACGTGCGCATTACTCGCTTGACTTTTTGTTGTGCTCACCTTTTTCTGCTGTTACATATATAAAACACGCACACACATAAACACGCGCGCGCTGGCACATGCCTTGCCGGTTTGCACACAGATACACTTGCACATACTCTATATACCCTAATAAGTGTGCATGTGTGTGTGTGCGTGTGTTTGTGTGCAGGCAGCGGTTTAGCCTGGCCACATGGCGACAACGTCGCCGCCGACTTTCAGTTTAATTTTAATCGCCGGCCGCGTTGGACGTGTCAGCGATCACACGTGAACTGTTGACGTATTCGAGAACGATTTCTTGCCAAAAAAGATTCTTAAAATTCATTATCGAGGAATGTTAAATGGCTGCATAGTTTAGCGCGTCATTCATTAATAACTAGCCGCGGCGCATTAACATAATCAATCGCATTTCGCAATCATAATCAAGAGGAGAAAAAGAGAAAAACAAAAATCCATCCAACAAAGAAAACTTTGAGTTTGAGTGTTCATCAAACTTGATTTTCTAAAGTGGTTTTCGTACGAACAAAAATCAACAAAAAACAAAAAAACAACAGAAATATTTTATTTCGACTCGCGGGTTATAAATATGCATGAACGAGCATTTTAAACTGCCATTTTATTGTTAATAAACAATGCCAAATAAACTAAAGTAAAATAAAACGTTGCGTGAAGTGAAAAAATCATTTGAAAAAGTTTTGTGGAAAGTGCAGAAAAGTGAAGGAAAATCCATGAAAATTAAAAACAACTCATGCACTTAGCGTAAAAAATAAACAACAACAGCTATAAAAAAAGGTTTTCAGCAATTAAAGTGAAAAATTAACAAAATGTAATTAAACTTGTTTACAATTCTCGCTTGGAAAAACGTCAAAGTTGCAATAAAAATTTGCATTAAAAATAAATAACAAAAAATAAATACATATAATATAGATAAATATATGTATATATATTATGAAACAGTAATCAAATTAATTTCTAAAAATTTTCCTTTATATATCTATATATTTTTTTATAAAAACAAAAGCTGTAGCAAATTGAATTCGCCTTTCAACAAATGCCGGCAAATGTTTCGCTTTTATTTTTACATTTACGATCTCCACCTGTATTCCGAAATGTTGTTTTTGTTTGCAGAAGAGGAAGAAGAAGAAACTGAAAATATAAGAATCGAGCCAAAGAGATTTGATTAATGGCAGCAGGCGCCGAATTTGCGGCGATTTTGTGACGCAAAAGCCGCAGCGAAATTTTTTTGACAAAACTTTGAATTTTGTTTATTTTTGATTTCGCCTCGAGTGCAAAAGAGAAAGAGAACCAAAGAGAGAGAGAGAGGGTGATAGAGCGCGTGAGGCGTCAAAATACTCTGGAAAACAGTATAGCATGGGATAGCGCCTGCCCGAGATCTATTTATAGGGCCCCTCATAAAATGAATTCAGCAACCAGAGGAAATCATTTTCAATTAGCAGTCCGAACGGAACTGAAGATCATTAAATAAAAGCAAATATTAACTGGTTGATTTACTGTTATAGTGATATATATATATACATATGTTAATGAAATATGTCTGAAAGTTTATAAATCTAATCGAAATTTCAAATTTGTGCAGCTCTTAAGGTCTGACAGCTCTACTTCGTCACTTTCCATTTCTAATCTGATAAAAATAATGTTTTTAGAATTATCGAAGTAGTAAAGTGATTAGCTGTTATTCCTGATTGCCATAGTACTTATATATAACTTTATATAACCATATATGTATGTGCGTATAGCGAGCAGTAAATCTATAAAAAACTAGAACCTAGTGATAAGAACTCTTCTGAACTGCAGCTGCTCGCAGAATCAATTGCAAGCAAACGGCGTTGTCTCCCAGCGATAACCCACTCTATATATAGTCTATCTATATAAACATTCATGCACTTCTAGTATATTTCATTTAATGCTTTACACAATATTACAAATCAGTTTCATAAACACTAATAAAGAAATTGCGTCACAATTGAAATCCGCTTGGAATAGGTCAGTTTCCAGTACACAAAAACATAAACCTCTCCGAAACTTATAAACAATATGTGCAGATTGAGATTAGAAAACCGAAAATAAATCTATTCATTTGTTTTCTAACAATTGGGTTTTATTATACAAATATATGTATAGAATATCACAATTTTGTTGGTTTAGTTCCAATTGAATTCGATATTTATTTATTCTGATTTTTATGCTCTTACTTAAGATCGAAAATGCCGAAATTGCGATATTTCCCAAGCGCCGGCTCTTTCGGCGGGCTTCAGTTTGCGTTTGTTTTCAGCGAAAGCGAGAGAACAAGTTGAAGAGGAAGCAGAAGTTGCAAGGGAAGAAGCTGAATAAAAACAAAAAGCAACTCGAAGAAATTGCGCAGCACATTTTTGGTTACTATTTTGTTCTCTCTCTCTCTCTCACTTTTGCCGTTGACCGGCATTTTGCTTTGCTGTTGTGTTTCGTATTTTCATTTTCTTCAGCCAGGCAGGCGGGTTACTTTTTTTTCAACAACAACAAGAACAAGAATGATAACGAGCTGTGGAGCAACAAGAACAACAACAAGAACAACAAGAACAACAATAACAAGAACAAGAACAGCAGCAACAAGCACCGATTGAAGGTATACAAATTTCATTTGCGACGCAAAAAACAATCTGCGCAAGCCGAACTTTTTAGAGACATGTTGTTCTTGTTGTTGATGTTGCTGTTGTGTAACAGTGTGTGAGTGTGTATGTATCAGTATGCATGTGTGCGTGTGTGTGTGTGTGTGTGTGTGCATCTGAGCAGCGGAAGTGCGAGTGCCTGTGCAGAGTATGGTTTGCATGTGACTGAGCATATGGCTTATGTCATGCAGCATGCAACAGTGCGTTGAGCTGTGAATATAGAAGAGATATGAGTTAGTGCTGATTGGAAACTATATGAATCAATAATGTTTTTTAAAAAAATTAATATAATAGTATTGTTAACTATATCTAAACAGAGAATATATGACGTAATATATAATATAATAAATTAGTATAGTAAAAAAAAACATCAAATAATAAATAAAAATTATATAAAAATATGAAATTAATATAATAACATAAAAAAATGGCAACAAATTAATAATATAATAATTAAAAATATAATAAATACAAAAATATCAAATTAATATAATAAAATTTTAAAATAATAATAATAATATTGAAAAACGTGAAATAATAAATGATTATAATATAAGAGTAAACAGAAGAATCCGGAACTATTTTTATCTTTGCATGTATTTTTAACATACATCTCTATAATTTGACACCTTTGACAGTTTATACTGGCATATGTTAATTAGCAGTATGCAGCATATTCGGTCTAGACAATACATATGTACATATCTATATAGTCTATATAGCATGCATATATATTGTATATATGTATATGTAGAACAATTAGCAAGATTTTAATTTTTATAACTTACATAATTTTATTAGGGATTGAATCGTATATATTATATATACAATTTTTTGATTACAAATATACATAAATATTTTCAAAATTCTTAACAAAAATTAAAAATTTCGTTGGAATTTCGTTTTATTGTAAAAAAAAGAAAGAATTTTAAGCTTCTTTAGGAACTTTTGTATAAATAATCAATATTATTTTTTATATTTTTTAACAAATTCAACATTTATTTCAGAAACGAGAAAATTTCCTTATGCCCTAGACTGTTCTATACTTTTCTGGTAAACACTTTTATGACAATTAAATTATATTTTCAAGTATATATATTTTTCAATGTGATTGCATTTTGAGTGCATTCCAGCCTCTTCTGGCACTAACTACATACACACATGTAAAAGTTGACCTTCTAAAAACCCCCATTCGTGTGCAGAATTTATAAACTTTTATTACTTGCATTAGCAACAATTTGTTGCCGTTGCTGCAACAAGTTGAACTAATTTGACTAATTTTTAATGAACTACAAAATGTAGTTAAAGTTTGAGAACTGCGTAAAAGCACAAGTTTCAACGTCAACAAAAGATACACATACACATACACAGATGCAGATACAGATACAAATACGGATACAGCTGTAGCTACGACTAGTGGAAGATACATATGGAAAACAGAAAAACCTGTTACACGGCGTTTTATTTTGTCTTGAGTCAACAAAGAAATGTATTGAAAAATGAGAGTTGAATTTGTGGATAAAGGTCGTTCAACTTTTGACTTGAGGTTACGAGAATTTTCTAGCATTTTCAGTCTCAGTTATGGATAAATCGCGATTCAGCTTCAGTGATTTAATTGTGCGTCAATCAAATACCTCAATCGAGTTACTTTTATCGATTGAAATTTTCCGCTGAGCAAAAGCAAAAGCAAAGCTTAGCTTAGGCATCTGTTGTTGTTGTTGTTGTTGTTGTTGGGGTCGTCTGTGAATTGGGTCAAGTGAAGGAGCTTACTGAAAACGGCAATTAAATTTCTGTTCAATTATAAACCGAACAACATAAATTTTGTTCATATTGCGAGTTTATCATGTTGCCGCGCTGATTGCCTTAATTGCAACGCATTTGTATTATTATTGTTTAGTTGCAAACTTTGCTAACTGCATAAAATTAACAATTATACTTAACAAATACAGGGTGTCGATGTGAATACAACTGGAAGTTAGGTGAGCATCAGAAGCAGTTGAGAGCGTTCGGATTCAAGAATTCAAGTGTTAAAGGAAATTCTAAAAACTGTTAAGAGTCTTAAAGAAATATTACAAATAGAAAAAGAATTTTCCTCTAAAATATAAAATAGTTGGATTTTCAAAAACAGAAATAAAAGAAATATTATATTAAAATATATATGTACATAAATCTGTAAGTTTTTAAAACTTGATCTTTCAACTGAAATTCGATTGCCAATATTTTAAAAAACTTTTAATTTTCTTATATATATCATATATAACTATCTATAATCAAAATTGTTATATATAACTATTCATATTTTGTATATGTAACTATTAAAATTCTTAAAATGTTTCTGAATCACGCTCAAAATAAACTTTGAAGGTCTTTGAAAACCGTTTACATTATATGTTCCTTCGTCCAAGCAATTACAGCTGATAAGGCTCTGCCAGACCCTGCCAGGAGCCCATTCCGTTCTATGTCTTGGCAAATGTTTGCTCTTTAATTGCAGACTTTTATTGCTGCCTCGTGGCGTTGCCAAAGTATGAAATTCTGCGCTGAGCTGAAGAAATAAGTATCTGAAAGCTGTTGTACTTTATTGAGATAATAACGATGCACATCGTTTATGTAGAGACCCAGAACAACCTCTGTTGCTGTTGTTGTTGTTGTTGTTGTCGTTTTCGTATGTTGGCATATTGTGCGCTTTATCATTGGCAAAGTTCCCTAGGCCGGCGAGAGGTTGTCGTGTCGTGTGACACAGGATTAACTCGCCGCAGACCAAAGCAGCTCAAGGACATTCGAACTCTCCTACAGTACAACTGACTGTGTGTGTGTTGTTTATGAACTTCCATTGGGCGTGGTTACACTGTAGGTGACGTAAACACAGGCAAAGACCTAGAGACAGGAAGAAAGGGGCGACGGGGCGACGGCGAGATGTGCCGAGTCGAGGTCGTTAAGAGGGAGCTAAAAAGCCAGAGAAACGACAAACGTCGACCGCCTGCAGCGATATTTAATTTGTGGCATGTGCTGATGAAGGAAAGAAGCAAAGCAAGAAATAGCGTAAGACAAAGAACTATAGAAATAATCTCAGATAATGAGCAGCCCATCAAGTGTTGATAAACCAGACCTTAACTGAGCTTACAAATGCTTAAGATATTTGCAATCGCATTGTGAGTTGTAAACAAAAATGCGCAATATCGATAGGTTTATCGATAAATTGTTGTGCATAAATCTGATGATGATGTTTGAATAAAGAAATAATGAAAAATATGGAAACAAATAATGATTTAAAGATGTTCTATAAATATTCACCTATTTATAGCATTAAAATTTTTCCTATTTATTTACTTTGTGTCTACAATAAAAATACCTTGTAATACTTATACATCGCACATTTTTAAATTTAATATGTAAAAAAAGCTATTAAAAACAATTTTTTTTAAGTATTCAATACTTTTCTTTTTATATCAATAAATTGTGAAATACTTCACATAATTTGTAATTAACATTTAAGTTTGAGCACATCCTGTAAGCTTTTTTCGGTTCATAGCCTATCGCTTATGCCGCCTAGTTGGAACGTGTGAACGTGACTTTTGCTCAAACATCGAGCAAATGCTACAAAAATTAAACACAAATACAAAGATAAAACTCAAATCAGAACTTTGCAAATTTCGACACGCAGTCAAATGATACGATTCTCACAGATATTAAAAGCACACACCCTCTCTCTATAAATAGTATATACAATGTATATATAAATAAAGGAAAAAACTACAGACATGTTATTCAGCCTGAACAATTTGATATGGATGTAACGTTGAATAGCATAGGGGAGGGGGATTAAATAGTATTAGCCCACTCTCTCTCTTACTCTTTCTCCATCTCTCTTTCTCCTATTGCCTATCGACACCATCGAACTCATTGGGGCTGGTCAACAATGGCAACTGGCTCGACTTTGAATGGGTAAACAAGAAAGACACTTCGATAACTAACTGAACCAGCTGACCCAGCCGGCGATTGGCAATTCTAATGTAAATATGAACGATACGAATACATATATGTGATACACTGTATGCACATGCTTATATATAGATTTGATATATATGTAAGTGCTTGGCCTGAGCGAGTGGCGTTCCATAAATTTGCGCACAGCCACTTGCTGGGGGCCCCATTCGAAATGATACATCTGTATATATCTTATATAGTATATATATGCATATTTCTATACATGTTTGCATTTGTTATACTTGCGCCGCCTGTGGAGCTTCGTATATCTGGATGCAAAGCCACGTCTTATATATATATATATTATATTTACAATTGCCGTTGCTGTTGTTGTTGTTGTTGTTTCCTGATAACAACAGCAATAATAATAATAATAATAATACTTAGTTCCAGTAATGTTGACTTTATTTGTTTGTTTATCGTCAACGCCGAGGAAAAGCAAATAAATTCTACTTTGCCCACGAGTTTTTACATATCACAATAACAAACAAATTAATTAACCTTAGCCACAGCCAGAGCTGGGCACAAATCCCGGGAATGGGTCACAGATAAACCTGTTCTCAGTTGCAACTCGCAAGTCGATTGATAGATAGATAGATAGATGTATCTGGGCAAGTGCACAAATTGTTTTCGCTTTGCGAAACTGAAGAATTTCAACGAATATTTGCAAACATTTCGTTTGTCATGCTGAAGCTGGCTGTTACGTAACGCTTGATCGCTCGTGCTGTAGCTGACAGCTATGACGAAGTTCGCATCTCGTTGACATTCAGAAGGTTAAATATGGTATTTATTAATTTGTATTGTTTATGGATTATATTTAACAGTTATTTATATATTTTTAATTCATATATCTTTGCATTAATTGTCATATGAGAGCCCATTGTCATTATTATTTGACATGTTTTAAATGAGTTTTTGCTCATCTCACTCTAACAGTTTTCCTCTTTTTCTTTTTAGCTCGGAGGCTGATTAATATTTCCGTTGTCAGCTCTGACATTGTCCTTGAGTCTTGAGTAAAAATCGCATCTTTAGCCATTTGCTAATTGTTCCTTTGCCCTTGCTACATTTTGGGCACTCTGTGCATTCCCCATCTATGCTCCAAGTTCAATAGCTGTCAGACACGCCCATCTGCTGCAAATGGCAACTCATAAAATCCAATTAGCACCTACGCAGGAAGAGCAACCGAACTGAATTGTTTTCGTCGCCCTCTTGACAAACTGCAAAAGACTCGAGGAACGTGCCACGCATTTACATAAATTTCCATTGACGTAAACGAAATGAAAAACATATATGTATGTTCCCTCACACACACACACATAAAACAATCTAGAACATAGTGTATACTATATGTCAATGTGGGAGCCAGAATACACATCATAAAATTGCCAGCCATAGGCAAGCACGTACTTTCGATAGGGACAAGGTGGATAGGTAAAGCCATCCTCAAATTAGGTTTCGCATAAATAACAAAAACAAAAACTGCTGACTCAAGAATTGTTGGCTAAAAATAGCTTTATGTTCCAATTGTACAGGAGCTGAGAGGTAGTTTTAATAGACAGCTATTCTGATAGAATTATCTAGTTGAAACCGATCTAACAATTGATTGAATTATAATTTTCAAGCTCAAAAACATGTATTGAATATTACTTACATTTTGGTGTCATCTTCATTCGCTAATGTTATTTGCAGAGTCAGCTTAACATTGTTAATAATGATATACGTTTATTGAATAACATTTGAGCTAGCTATGTCTGACAGTCTTTGTCTATTCATGTTATTTACAGCCTCCTAATTTATACTGTAATATGCTAAACTAAATTGTAACTTACAAATATGAGCTCTAAAAGTACCTTCAACTCTCCTTAACAGTTTTTCGTTAAGATTTCTGTTAACAAACAGCGTAAGAGCTATGACACTCTTTTATTAACAATAAATCAGTTTAGCTCTCATTAACAGTTTATTGCTAGCATTTATGTTAACTGACTGCTAACAACCTAACATGCCTACTCGGCGATACACTTTTATAGGAGCTACTATAAAACACCTATTTATAGTACCACTTCCATACAGCACAGTAATTTTCTGTAGTCAAACAGTGTTTCCTTCGCGTTTGCTTTGTTTTGTTTTGTTTGTAATCAAAGTACGTTACGTTGCACATTAATTTTGTCAAGTTTTTGTATTTTGATAAATCGTTTCCTAATGTCACAATTTTCGTTGGGTTTCGGGCGCAAAAAGCGAGCGCGTGAAAAGCATTTAATGTCATAGATAGTCAGGTATTATCTGATTGTGGCAATACAGTTCGATCGGATTGACTAACGATAATGCGGAAGGGGGGCTGGATTCGTTTATTGTTTAAGTATAAATAAAAGTCGCGCCTCTCATTTATATTTGACTAGCGATTTTTCCGGCTGCTGTTGCTGTTGATTTTGTTAATAAGTCAATTGTCACTTCCATTAGGGATACAAACAAAAAGCGAACCCATTAATTGAATTGAGAACCCCAACGGGGCGCCGCAGCGCGAGCTCAACTCTTCGAGTACCTAATTACCAGAGTATCAAGTATTTACCGGTAGAGAGCTTAACCGCAACCGGCTCATTTTAAATGCAAATCTTGCCGGTTCGACTGCTAGTGCAAACAGGAATGGAACTCTATAGCGTACACTCAGCTGTTATATAACAGAGAACAAACGCATAAGTCCACCGCGATCAAGTAGTCAGCCGACGCTGGCATCGTCGTTAGTTGTATAATTATCGAAAATATGGCCCCAAAGGTCTCCTCTTTGTGCCTTGCCGTTTCGGGAAGCACTTTGTGTCACTAGTGTATGAATCATGCGATGAGTTATCAATCGAACGATTTGAGTCGTGTCTTTTTTTAGGTTTATGGAATCAGCAGGAATTAAGATTTGCAAATTTATGCACGTGTCAGCAGTACAATAAGTGAAGTGTTCAACTGTATGCCGCTAAATATAAATAATGCAACATTTAGTGGGCCTGTCTCGCTGAAAAGATATACAATATATATCAGTTCATATAACAGATTATATAACAGTTTGTATAACAATTAGTATAACAGTTTATATAACAGTTGTTTCGAACTGCATTTTATGTAACATATTGTATAACAGTTAGTGTACAAATTGCTTATATTACAAATTGAATGCACCTTCTATTGCTTAGACAAAATGCATAGGAATACCATTAGATAATTAGTAGTAGTAATTGAAGCAGTACAGTCCGCGGTTGTATAACAGTTATTGTAATATAAATATTAAAACATCTTGGGAATTCTGCATAAAACTTAATTATAACAATTATCGTCATAGTAACAATCATTTAGAGACAGACTGACTCTCAGCACTTATAGCGTTCGTATAACAGTTTAATGTACTATCCATGAACCAGCTAGAGATCATCCATCATGTCGCGAATTGGCAGCAATTCAAAAGAAAATAGAAAAACCGAAAAATAACAACGAAAACTTACATAAAACGCATTCAATGACTTTTCGATGCACTTTAACGAATCTTTTGATGAAGGTTTTCTGTTTGCACTGCGAACCAGCGACTAATTAACGAGAAACAAAAGGAATTGAAAATTGCGGCAAAGTTTCGTTCTTTTCATTTTGCTGTTTAATTTCTGTTGAGAGACGTTTCCGGTTGCATTTGCCTAATTGCATGCGGAACCGCAGGCAGTTAGGAAACATGAGCAAAGAGCGAAAGAGAGACACAGAGAGGAAAAGAGTGGGAGGCATATACACACACACACACACACACACACACACACACACACATCTACATATTAGACGCACATTAAAACTGACAAAGTTGCATAGATCTCACTCAGCTCTCCCGATTATAATGACAGTTTTATGGGCTTGTGCATTGCCGAGTCGCAAGTCGCCTAAACACGAGCGCCAAGGTCAGGCCAGACACTTTGTTGTTCTAATTTGTAAAACTCAACGAGCGTTAAGTTCAAAGTGCGAGCTCAAGGTTGGGCTTGGATGTCGGCCAACGGTAAATGGAATAACTATGTGTCAACTGTGTGCAATAGGTCAATGCAGAGGTCACTGACTCGAGAGTGACCTCAACGTTTCAATGCAGAAATTTCCCATTGTATAAAGAGAAATGTATTATATATGAAATATCAAATCAATATTTTTATAAATAAATACATTTCTTATCAGTGAAAAAATATATATATTTTAATAATTTTTAACAAATATTTATTGCTCGAATTCGGCGCTGAGTCATCGAACTCATAAAAACCTCTATGCTTGCTTACGAGTCCCAAACAAAACTCAGCAAAATTTTATACTTGTAATTGGAGTTTTCTGCGGCAGAAAGGGAACTTTCAAAAATTCGCCTAACTTTGCACATTCTGGAACTTTTGCACCAATGCACATGGCGCATGTTCAGCTCATGACGCAGGGCATAATACCTTAACCAAAAATTATATATATGTATAAATATATATACATATATCAGCATATCCGATTCCCAATCACGTTCAAGGTAAATGCTGGCCTTTTTAGCTAGAAAACTGCTAGAAGTGCAATTTTAGGTTCAATCGAAAAAAAATATGCCAAAAAATAAATTTATAAAACCTAAGCATAGCAATTATTGATACACTGTGCAAAATATGATATTGGTTTATTCAATTTATGAACCCAAATAAAATAATGTAGTTGTACCCCTAAATATACCCTCTAAACATAGTATATTGTAATAGAGTAGAATCTTTTCATTTGGGTTTGGCTTTAAAACGTTGAACAGTGTATTACGCAGTCGGGTATGGCCGCCTCGTTCCTAATACGACCCATAAAAACGTAAACAACTTTTTAACTGTTCCTCGTTTAATTTTTTCGTTTTTACTCTTGAATTTCTTGACAAGCTAAAAGCCAAATAGCAATAATTTGAGTGGGGGCTGACTTATCAGCGCTCCTGTCTGGTGGGGGTCTGTCTAAGTTTGGCGACGGCGCCCCGATAAGACTTATCAGTTATTAATTTTGCATTTGCTGATAGGAGTACTTAAAGTATTCCATCAACTTGACCTAAATGCGCAATTCGAGTTTTCAGCTAATATACGCACAACATATTCTTGTATTTACATACATAGTGCAAGTATGTATATGTACGAATAACTGTATGTATTTCGTTTTATATACTTTCACTTTCAAAGTAGCGCATGCGTTGTCCCGCTCAGTAGCCTTTCTCCTTCTACGTGCCAAAGGACACGTTCATGCCATTTGTGGCGTATTTTTTTGCAGATTTTTTTCTGGTACTTTATGGGGGACGTTATTTATGAGCTCTCGGCAAAAAAAAAGGTTAACAGCTCCCAAAGGCATTTCAATAGGAAAAAAAACCACAAAACTTTGCTTAATGCGCACTTAACATATCCAACATATCCACTTCAATTTCTATTCCACTCTGTTAATGCATTTGCATTTGCTATTGCAAGTGGGGAAATGGCTTATTTAATTGCACAATGCTTGCTCAAGGTCGTTATTAATGAGAAGTGTTGTTCATTACGGTGATGGCCGCGGCATGTACGACATGTAAACAACACTAAAAGCAAACGAAACACCCACCCACCCATAAATGCGCCACTACGCTGTTAGCCGTTAACAGCGCGCTGTTAACAGGCAGCGCCATTCAGCTGCAAACCAATGTCTTTCACTCTGCTAAACATACGCTCTGCCCACTCGCTCTCCCGCGCTTTCGCTCTCTGGCACTTGTTTACGTATTGCACGTGCACAGAGTGTTTCTTATGCTCTCTCGCTTGCTCAGTCTGCGCTGGCATTTTTAGACAAACGGACGCGTGTTTGTGTATGTTCTTTCTATGCAATTTAGTGTGCGAGTGTGTGTGTGTGTGTGCGTGTCGGTGTCTGAGCGTCTCAATAATTCGCATAATTTACACAAATTTGATTACGGTTGCGGTTGTGGGTGTGAGCGGTTGTGCTTGGCTGCAACTTAACCTCAATTGAACTTACGCTCGATTGCGCAAACATTTTAACAGCTTTTCTGTGCGTCTCGCAAATGTAATCAATAAACGTAATTACGCGCTCGCCACTTAAAATTGTCTTTCATGTCACTTGTTTATCATATTTCCCTTCCACTTGTTTTTTCTTACACATTATTTTCGATTTGATAATAAAAATAGAACTACGTTCGCCGCAGTTGCCGCTGCTCTTGTGTCTCTCTCTCTCTCTCTTTAACGTCGCCGTTGCTGATATTCAAACAGAGCGCAAATAGAAGTGCTTAAAAATACGAGCTAGCGGCTTTTTAGTGAGAATATAACAGTACAAACATATGAGTGTATGTATGTGTGTAATTAGAACAGCTTTACTAAATAGCAAATGCGCCTAGGTCAATACAGCGACTCAGGCGACAAGCTCGACCAAAGAAGCACAGCTAAAAGAAATGTTAAAATACAGTGAAAGCTCTGTTGACAATCGTTTTCGATCAATCATATATATTTCTTGAGCTGTTAATCTTTTGTATCATTTATAAATTTGTATTTATTCGATATCTTTATTTGACGTCAACTCAGGCAACGCAGTTGTTCGCTCAATTGAGCTTTTACTGTATGCATGCCTGTATGTTAATATAGCAACACTGTCAATCAGGTGACTAAAATGTCACAAGCAATATCGCGCCGTTTGCTTTGTGCATAGTAGGCGCAGAGCGATTTCAACTGTGCACGGTGTACAGTATAAAGGAGAGAGAGCCAGAGAGAGAGGAAAGAAGCGAGTGCTCAACAGCTGCTGCAGCCGCAACAATGCACAACAAAAGCGACTCGCGCATTGACACGATGGCCTTTGGGGGTGGGTTGAACTTTTTCAAGTGCACGTTGCGCAGTCGCTGCCCGCTGACGTTGCCTCTGTTAAATCGTTAAGCAGCAGATGCAAATGCAAGTGCAAATGTTTGCATTAACTGTTGCAGTTGATGCTGAGCGAATGTAATTATGTTAACAACTTGCTCAAATAGAGCAATAATCAAATACACGCACACTCATCGACGTGTGCTCGCATTTATATAAATAATAATACGACAAAAAATATATATATATATTTATACTAAACGACGTCGACGGCGACGTCGTCTGCAGCTTTGACTTAATTTGAGTGCGTTCAACTTAACGACGTTTTTCCAAGCGTGCAAGAGAGCCAAAGAGTAAAAAGCACAAAGCTCTTTGACAAGTGCAAGTGCAAGCGAGACGAACAACAACTACAACTAATGTGCTCTTCATTTACAGTACAAGGATTATGTGACTTTAAAAACAGAGAAAGATAAAGAGTGAGAGAGAAGGTGGGAAGAGAGTGACAGTGCAAATAATAAAATAAAAACAAAAGTGAATAACAATATTTGACAAACGCATAAGGCGCAATCGACAGCAGCAACAAATTGTTCTACACTGCGTCATAAAAGTGTAACAACGGCAACAAAATGCACGGCATCTCCCATCTCTATCGGCAGCACGCCGTGGAGAAGCAACTCAGCGTGGGCAGCGTCGGCGTCGGCGCCAGCGGCAGCAGCGGCGATAGTTGGTCCAATCAGAACAGCACCCGAAACTCGTACGAGCCATCCACCTCGTTGCAGGAGCGGACTCTGTACTGCACGGAGTCCTCCTCGAACAGTTCCAGCAGCAACTCGAACAACTCCAACAATTCAGCGCTGGGCGGCGTCACAGGCAGCGCCTATTCCCAGTGGCAGACGGAGCGCCACTCGCAGCCGCAGGCCGTGCCCGATGCCCACAAATCGCTGGCCAATCACCATCACCAGCACAATAACTACAACAACTACAACAACTCGCCGCTGCATCAGGCCAACGGCGGCGGCCAGAGCGGGCAGCGCAGCTCCTACGACAGCTGCTACACCAGCGGATCCGGCATCAGCGGCAGCCTGAAGCGCACGCCCTCCTCGCGGCGCAGTTTCTTCGAAAGATCTCAGAGTCCGGCTATATACGGCGTAAGCAACGATCAATCAATTGGCCAGCATTGCAGTTGACCCTGTTTCGGACTGTGGCACTCGAGACTAAGCGATGATTAGATCACCGTCTTAGTCATTTGTCACGAACTCACGCAACTTGTTCACAATCTATCAAGTCCATCTCTAGCAGAGTCACGATTCATCGTGTGGTGTTGACAGTTTAAACTGCATTTGAGTTGTTTGATTTTAGTTGTAATATTGGAAGCAGATTAGCTTGTTGCCTATTGAGTTATCTCTATTATAATTATGGGAAATTTAATTAAGAACAATATCTACCGGTTATCGATTACTAAAATTATCGTTAAGCAACGCTTTCATTAGAAGCGAGGAATTGATACTGGACTATGTTAGATGTCCATTTATTAGAGATGGAATCGTTATCGATTACTGAGATTATCATTGTTCAACTAGTTATTGATTACTGAAATGATCGATAATTAACGTCTAATTTGATTAGAATTTGCGCTGAATTATATTCGATTTCAGTTTGTTAGAGATTGCCTAGTTATCGATTACTGAAATAATTGTTAATCAACGATTAATTTGATTAAGTGCGATGATTTAGTTGCAGTTTGTTAGATATGTAATAGTTATTGATTACTGAAATGATCGACAATCAACGTCTAATATGATTAGAATTTGCGCTGAACTATATTCGATTGCAGTTTGTTAGAGATGGACTCTCAGTTTTTTGGGACTGATGAAATAGGTGCTGCAGTCTCTGAAGCAGGGTTCCATTCCCATTGAGGGTTTGGGCTTTGAGCCTCAGCTAAACACACGTATTATTTGCAGAGCATGCGCCGTGGCGCACCTGAGTTTGGCTCGCCACCGGTTGCCCAGCCGCCGGGCGGCTACTTTCCACACGATCTCGACGATATCTACGAGAGCGGCGCCGATCATCAGTATTTCACGCACACGGGCGCCAGCGGACAGCAGCGCAGCTTGGAGCGACCCACCGCCATATCGATATTTCACAGGGTGAACGCGGCAGCCAGCTCGATGGACGACTACAGTGCGGGCGGATCGCGGCAGTCTGTCTACAGCATGGACAGCGGCACGCTGAACGTGTCTGTGGGACGGCAGCGCTTCGACAACAGCTCCTTTGCCAAGAGTCTCAGCATTGACGAGCAGGAGTCCGGCCACAAGGACGGCCACCACAAGCACAAGCACCACAGTCAGCACCATCACCATCACAACCACCACTCCATACAGGAGATGCTCAAGACGCTGGGCAAGAAGATGCACGTGTGGCCGCGCAAGCATCACGATGCGCAGAGCGTTTGCACCTCCCCACTAAACGATCCGCAGGACAATTTCCGCACGCGCTCAAAGAGTCTCGACGTGAACACGCTCTCGCGGGCCAATCGCATCTTGGACGATTGCGGCGAGACCTATAAGATCTACGATCGCATAGTCAACGAAGGTAACCGTGCTTCTCTTATAACATAAGATATCATACTCTTATAACTGGGTACTTGCTGTCTAGGCTAGAGTTAGTTCTAACTCTTTTTATAGCGCTCTTTATATATGTATGTGTTCATTTCTAATTCTGAAATCTCTTCTCTCTTCTAATTAGGTGCTCACATGCGACGCGCGTCGGCGGATTTGGAGAAACGACGCGCTTCGGTGGGTGCAGCCGGTCGCAGCTATCGCGGCGACGGCACTCTTGATCCACACCATGCAGCCATACTCTTCAGAGACTCCAGAGGTGTAAGTAATCCTCTAGTTGAAATTAATTTAATTAAATTGAAGAAAAAAACAAAATATAGTGCTTTACCCTTAATTAAGTTTTTTATTAAAAATAAGGTAGTATTTTTTGGTATCTTTTATTTAGAGATTGTGTATAGGTGCTTTTAAATTTGTTCAAGAGATTAGTGAAATACCATTACTTAATATTTAGAATTTGATAAAAAAAAGGGCCTTAAAATATGCTAAAAGTCTCACCTCAAGTCTTATATAGTGCGGTCGGGATATTCTGTTTCGCTTTATTATAAATTCCTTAAATTATATCCACTAATAGCAATATGTAAGAGTCTCTACAAAAGTGTCTTCAAGAGATTGTAAAATATCATTATTTATTATTTATAAATTCATAAAAATGACCCTTCAAATACGCTAAATCTCATCTCAAGTCTTATACGAGGTATTACGGGATATTCTGTTTTTCCCTCTATTATAAATATTTTAAATAATATCCATTAACTTAAGTTTCTCTACACGAATTGTCTTCAAGAGATTGGTAAAATACCATTATTTATTATTTAGAATTTCATAAAAAAAATGCCCCATAAAATACGCCAACAGTCATCTCAAGTCTTATACCTGCCATTACGGGTTATATTGTTTTTCCCTCTATTATAAATTCTTATAATTTAAATCCATTGAAAGCAATACGTAAGTTTATCTACGGAAATTGTCGTAACAATTTCATTTGGTACTTATTATTTTTGCCACGAGAAGGAAATTCCCCCAAGGAATTCCTGTCTCATTCCAGCCGTAGTATTAGTTTGACATTGACAAATAGCTTAGTGCCGTCCGTATTCAATTATTCGTTTATCTCCTTGCCCCTTTGATTCGTTAGTATAATTTTCCTGCTAGGTCAGCTGTTACTTTAGTTCTGCAAGCTTTTTTCTCCTAATCAGCTGATTTTTTGTTGCTGCCCTCGAGTATGCAACGGTTTTTATCCCTTGCTCTGTTAACATTTCAGCTTAACAGCTGTTAAAGTACGCGGTGTTTTTATAGCTTTTAAATTTATTGACTGTTTGTTTTTGCGAATAACATTTGTTATGGGTTTTCCTGATAATAATATCATTGAGAGGTTATAAACAATTAGTCATAATTCCATTTTAGATGTTTGAGTGGGTGCTACTCCAGTTAGCGCGCCTCGTCATTAGCTTTGCCATTATCGCCGATCACTTTGTTCTACATTGTTGTTGACGTAACCACAAGGTCAACGTAATTGGCTTAAATATTCTTACAACGAATGCCTTGTTTACAATTTTTTCACACTCCGCAACGTGGTCATTAAGGCGGAACTGGAACTGGCTTCGTCG
The DNA here is from genome assembly GCA_035045185.1 of Drosophila meridiana. NCBI lineage: Eukaryota > Metazoa > Arthropoda > Insecta > Diptera > Drosophilidae > Drosophila > Drosophila meridiana. The sequence continues at coordinate 15,292,880 of JAWNPF010000055.1, forward strand.
TTGTTCCTGTTGTTGCGTTATGTATTGACAAGAACGACATTTACGCCGCTAACAAGAATTGTTGGCTAAGTCCTCTCTCTCAACGACTCCTGACGTCAGCTGCGGAGAAAGCCCCACGCAATAACATAGTATAATGTATGTGTGTGTGTTTATGTGTATTTGTCTCTGCTAATTATGATTAATTATCGCGCCCATTTCACATAATTCATATGCGATTGCTTTATGCGTAGTCCAACTGAATTTCAATTGTAATTCGCTCTCTTCTTCTCTCTCACGCTCTCACTCTCTGTGTCTACAATCTGTAGCAGAGTTTACTTTGTTTATCGCCCTCTCGAGTATATTTACAAAAGAAGCTTTTCACTGCGGCCTTCTTTTCGTAATCTACCTCTCTCGCTCGCTCTCTCTCTCTGCCATAGCAGTCGCCCACTGCTTATCCTACATGTATGTGGGCGAGCACTTAGCACTTGGGCTCTCGCTCTCTTTGCATTGCACGCTCTCTATTTGTGTTGTTTCTGTTTCTGTTTTTTCGTCTTCTTTTGAAGAAGCTTCAAGAATGCGAACGAGCGAATGCCATGCGTTTTTTTGGTTGATACACTTGGATAGGCAGAGTACATGATTATCGCAGTGCAACTTGCGATTGCTGCAGTGCACTTGATTAAATTTAATTATAGATTAGAGCGAACGAGGCTGCCTCTGGCTAATGCTGAGTATATGTGTGCATAAATATTGATAAACAGTCAACGGAATGATGGAAACGTTTTGTTTAGAGTGTTTGAACTTCGATACGCCATAGATTGGCCTCTCTTTGCGTCGTTCGCATGTGTTTGTATGTGTGTGTGTGTGTTTGCTTAAGCTTTAGCACTCGCACACACATGTGACGATCATATGGCAGCAACGCTCAACAAACTGTTAACCAGTTTACGTTTACATTTGGGAGCGCGCAGACGTGCCCGGAACCGAGAATAGCAAACACAAAAGGCAACGCTTGCTTGCAAATTTTCCAATATATACGCATTGTTTCCTCAGCACGCGAGCGCGTTTTTATCAGTGCGTGCGTGTGTGTGTGTGTGTGTTAGTGAATTTATTGCAGTGCGCGTGTATTTGTGTATGTGCACATGTATCGTCGTCGCTATTCCGCCTTTGAGTCGAGCACACCTCGCGTTGGTGTGCTGCCCTCAGCAGCAGCGACGGCGGCAGCGGCAGCGGCAGGGGCAGGTCTACCACAGCAGACAGCTTCCAAATTACTGCACAGCAACAACAACAATGGGAAATTAAGCGTCCGCTTTGACCCAAATCTGCCCGATAATGACAGCGACAGCAACAACAACAGCAACAAGAGCCACAGCAAAGAGAGAATCTGCGAGAATCTAGGCGGCAGCTATGACAGTTTACACGCGAAGGTTGCCCGCAAGGCGCGCTCTCTCAGCAATTCGCCGCTTTACCGAAAGAGGCGCTACAGCCATCTGCCCACTCTGCTGTCGAGTAACGGGACCACGGCCGGCGCAAACTATCAGCTGCTGAACAGCGCAAATCTCACAGATTTTACGGATGGTCAACGCCAATCGCATCACGTAAGCCGACGCGATGACAACATCGGCTCCAGCAGCAGCAGCAGCAGCAACAACAGCAACGACAACAAAACTAAAGGCAAACAAAAAGATAGTAAGAAACTCTCTGCTACTCTGTCGGCTGCTATGCCGGCAGTGCTGATGCGACGGAAGGCAACAATGAACAACAATAAGAATCAAGAACAACAGCAGCAGCAGCAACAACAACAACAACAACAACAATCGCTTCATCTGCCGCCGCAGCAGCAGCGCAGTAACAATAGCAACAACATTGCGAATGGCTTGGTGCCTGGAAAGCGTCTGTCAGCAGGTCATTCACCGGTGGCTGGCCACAGCGAGCTGGCTGCAGCTGGACTGCAGCAGTCGCTTGTCTATCAGCGGCGCAGCAGCAGCCAAAGCACCCACAATTCGCCGCGGCACTCGTCGCCCGCGCCGGTGCATCAGTGTCTGCTGCTGCGGCGACGCAGCGACTACAGCATTGAGCAGATCGAGCAATGGAAGCGACAACAACAACAACTGCAGACAGGGCGAAAAATTAGCGTAAGTGGCGAGAGAACAAGAGCGCGAGTGGGAGTGGGAGAGGGATATCGAAATTTCGTTCACAGCAAAGCTTTTGAGTGTTTTTTTCTTCAGTTTTTCCTCTTGTTTACAGCAATTTTAGGCATTTCTATTTTATCTTGCATTCACCTTATTTCGCCTAGCAGCTTTTGCTGTGCTCAGTGTCAATTTAATTGCCTTGACGCGTCCGTCGCTTTTGGTCAGCAGTTGAGAGCTCGTTTAGCGTACAGTGCGAGAGGGAGTGAGTGTGAGAGAGAGAGAGAGTGCCACAAGTGCTCTCGCTCACCGTCTAATTGTTTACAGAGATTGCAAACTTTTCAAATGCCTGTTTGCCTATGGCACTTACGATAGCTGCTCGCTCCACAAATGCACATTTCAATGCTAATTTCAAATAAAACTTTTCATTTATATATTCAATACAGACGCATGTTAAGTGCGCATAAGAGAAAGAGAGAGAAAGAAAGAGAGTAACTCATAAATATTTAATTGAAGTTTGCATTCTTTTATCTGCGATTGCGTCGCTCGTTTTATGATTAAGCGATTACGTCTTGGAGAACGGCTCATGCTCATTCAGATAAACATACACACACACACACACACACACACATGCGTGTATTTATATATGTGTAGGTAATTGTATTCACACACTTTAAAAATAATGGGCCAATTGATAGTGCGACAATCAGTGTGTGACCCGAATTTAAAATACTATTTAGTCGGCCTGCAAATTGTAGTACCTTGGAAATGATAATGGATGCTGCTGCTGGGAGTGTGTAAATAACATTTGTTAGCGCACTTATACATACGACTTCTATTTGAGTAATTTATCTGGCAATTTGTTATCTGATTTAGCTATTATACATGAGATACGGTATACGCTTTAACTGCAATGGCAAATATGAGACGTAAAATGAATATGTGTAATTTCCCGTACTTATATGTAATGTAAACGTGACGTTAAGATAACGTTAATGTCTTTTCAACAAACGTAATTGCAGTTAACATAATTATGTTATTCGTTTACATACCAGACGTAAGCTCTCATTACATTTAACATAAGTATGTGACAGAGTTACCTACATTTATTACGTCATATCGTAACGTATAACATTAACGTTATTAAAGTCGCTAATGAATATCTTATGCTACTTAGACAACGTTTAGCTTATTTTGAATTAATTAATTTATTAAACAAATTTCCCCTCTTTCTCCTTTGCAGTTGCCGCGTGCCGATCCCTTCTTGGACAAAGTAAATCTTTCGGACTTCGGTAAGTAAACGAAACAAGAAACGGGGGGCTCGCTTGGGCTGTGAGACGAAAACTGTTAAACAAATTCATATATCGTTCAAATAAATTAGCAGCTACACTTGGCAACTGGTCAAGAGGCTGGCGCATCAATATATATATATATATATATTATTTTTGATCTGTCGGCACACGTCGCGACATTTAACCGCGAAGAACAGATGTATAGATATTATATAAATAAATGTATATACGTGCATATATGTATGTATTTTTGATTTAATCAAACTCATATATTAGAGGGATTAAACGTACATAATTGCGTGGGCAGCCACAACATTAGATATATATAATTATATAGTTATAAAGCTCTACAACGCGATAGACATGTTCATATATTAACTATACATATATATTATATATTGACTGTATGTGTATTGGAGAGAGTCCATTAGTGATGCGTATCTAGTTGACGTAGATGCTGAACACACCTCCTTGCTTTTGGTTTCATTTGCGCTAATTATAAGTTCCCAAGTACGCCCGAGATGATCTATCTACAGATCTCGCCCTCACTCTCCCACTCATTGTTTCTCTCTTTCTGTTGTTGGCTTTTGTCCGTTGTCCGTTGTCCGTTGTCCGTTTGCATTTTCCCATTGCAATTTGTGCATTCGGCTGCCAATTCGATGCATTTCATGAACATCATTAGCGTCATATTCAATATGATAGTTGGTTCGGATCTGCCGTTATAGATTATCAAATTTGTTCCGCAATTTTTGGTTTGTTTATTTAAAAAATTGAACTTAAATAAATATACATAAATATATATACATATATGTATATATATTCTTTTCTCTCTGTATTTATATACCCTAGAAAAAAGCATTTACATTTTTTTTTTGCCAGGAAAATTAAATCTTTTAGCTTAAAAGAAATGTATTTAGCATCCGTGTTCGCTCGATTAAATCACCTGAACTTGTGTCTTTTTCGTCTTCTTCTTGCTTAGTTAGTTTACTTAAGACAGTCCAACAAATACCCTTTATCATCTATACTAAAATTGAAAATGGAAAATGGAGAATCAAACTCAATTTTTAATGGGAAACTTGTTCTACCTAGATTATATAATGAGCTATTTTACTATTAACCAAATATATATATATTATATATTTTATATTTTTACAAATTACGTAAAATATTCCATAAGAATATATAAATTCTACTTTGATCATATTAGGACTTCCACATGTGAAACAGAAAATTTCCCCTCCTATAATACCCTATAGCACAGTAAGAGTATTTTCAATTCGGCCAGCGAAAGTTTAAAAAAAAATTCTTTCTTGTTTTTGTGTTGTTTTGTTTTGTGCTTTGCGCGAAAAAGTTTTTCGTTTTTCCGACCAATGGGAAAAGCGAAATACACAAAAACAGCAACAGAGACTGTAGAATCAGTTTATGATAAAATCTCGAGACGTTTGGACGGGCGACAAATAAACAAGCAAAGCGCCGCGCTTCAACAGCAAAATAGATATTACCTATATAGCTAGCTCTACAGAGAACACGAAAAATAAAAGTATACACAAAGTGTTGGACATTAACTAGAACCAAATACAATAATGCACTACAGTTGAAGGTCTAACGGCGTCTGTTAAGGCAGACATTAGTCACTGTCGAAGAATTCGTTAAAAGAAATATTCGAAAAGGAATAGAAGTATTCGTCTATATATTCATTCAGGCGCCGCGACGCCAGCTGAAGAGCTGCCACAATTGAAATCGTTTTGCAATTGTTTAAATCAAAAGAAAAACAACAACAACAACAAGAAAAACAACTGAATTAATGAAAAAGAACTCGAAGCATTTTAATTAACTTGTGCGAAAACAAAAAAGAAATATAAATGCAAGAAAAAACGAAACGATATAAAAAATAAAAAACAAATAGAAGAGAAATCAATCAGAATAGCAACAACAACAGCAAACGTTTGAATGATAATGCCCAAAGAGATATATAGCTATATAATACACACACACACAAACACACGCACACGCACACCTTCGCTTGGGAACAGCCTTCACCTTTTTTCTATCTGCTTCTTCATTGTTTCAGTTTTTTATCTCAGCTTTTTTTTGTTTTCGCCCTGGCAACATGCTTAAAAAATAAAAAATAAATAATGAGAAAATTCAACAAAAATCAAAGTATCTCTTAAGAAAAATCGAAGCAAATCCATATATCGTGAGCAATATTTGAGATATATATTTTATTATATATCATTTATCTCGAGCAGCCTTCGCTTTTTATTTAGACGTTGTTGCTTCTTCGTCTTTTTGGCAGCTTTGTCAGCGCAGACAGCGTATAATTTGTTAAAAAACAACAACAATAAATATGCAAAAAAAAAAGTAAATAAAAAATAAAAACAAAAATGTGTAGGAGATTAAATTATGAAGCAGTTGAGGCAAATTTATGAATGTTTTAACAACAGAAGCACAGAATTCAGTGGATTAGATTGTGAAAGGGCGAGAGAAAAAGAAAGAGAAAATGGAAAAATATAGGAATAAGAGAGGTCTTTAGAGCATAATTCTGGATGGAAATTTGTTAAGTTTTCCATATTGACTTTGGTTTAAACGTAGTTTATATTTTCTTAAAATGGAAATTTCTTTTTTTGTATTTTTAGAAATCCGTAAAATATTCCAAATATTTAGTTTAAAAACAAAGAAAATATATCTTTTTTTAAATTTGTTTTAATTTGAAAAAATATTTAAAAAAAGGTTTTAAAATATCAATTTTTCAAATACTTTTGAAATCAGCTTTAGTTATAGAAACGCGTGCCAAATCGACTAATTTGACATTGATCTATTTGAATGTTCAAATCTCAAGCATTGTCCATATTCCAAATATTTGTTCATCATCAGCTCAAAGTGAAAAGCATTTGCCATAAATTATAATATCGCATATCTCGTACGTTTTCGGCCTATTTGTTTCGATTGGGCCCCCTAGGGAGAGCGGGGCGCAGACAATGTTTGGGCGGGTTAATTAATTTCTTGGCACACATATCTAGCCAATGTTCTCAAATAGGGCGCTCAGACAATGCTCAACAAATATATATATATATATGTGTGTGTATATATTTCTATATTGTTGTTTCTCTATGCATTTATCAGTCGTTGACATATAAGTGTTTGGCTATATATGACAGGCATTCATTTGATTAACACCCAGCGAAACGCCTCAATGTTTATTCGTTTGCATAGAGCATGTCGCCCCATTTCAGGGGGCTCCCCGCTGGCGGCAATTGCGTGAAATGGCCGTAGACAATTATTTTGATTAAATGAATTTTGGGTGCGCAGAAATTGTAGGATCTATCTATCTATGTAGGAACTAGCGCTTCGTCAATTTGCTTTATTTTCGGTTCGCGTTTTTATTGCAATGCTAAATTTATGTTAATTAAAATGTCTAAATGTAATTTATTGAAATGCAGAAAGAAAATAAATTTACGACGAGCTTACATACATCCATATACCATGTAGTAAATACATATATATACATATATATATTGTATATACCTCTATATCTGTATCATGATCTGTTGTTGTCGCTGTTGCTAAACTGTAGAGTAAACAGAAAACGATTGAAAATAAATATTTAGATTTTGGTGCATTTGTTTTACGTTTCGATAACAGTGAGAAGCGCTAGGAAGGGCGCGTCGCTGTTAGGCCCCTGTTAACGCTGTTAACGCTCAATTGTACATCCAATTAGCGTTGCTAAACAAAATCGATTCTGTGTGTGCGTGCGTGAGTGCTCCAGTCAATTGACAGTGCGTCCATTGAGCTGATGGTGCGTCGCCGTGGCTCATCTCAAGCCACCCGCTAGCCCCCGAAGCACAGCTCCTCGCATGTTACAGCTGCATTTCTATTCGAATCATGCGGGCCGCTTGGTGCTCGGCGGCAGCGGTCGACCCAGTGAAGTGCTCTACTATCCGTTGGAAAGCATCAAGGAGTTCGAACAGATCTCCGAGGGCTGGAAGCGTCTGCTCGCCCAGCTGCTCAAGAAAGGTGCCTGGAGTAGATAGAACTAAGAAGAAATCAAACGAATCGAACTAGAACTTCAAATCCAATCAAACATTTATTTTCATTTATTCTTTGCAGAGGAGGACGATTCACAGATCTTCGTCAAGTTCTTTCGTTTTCACAAGAGCTACGATCTGATACCCACCTCCGCTAAGTTGGTCGTCTTCGACACCCAGCTGCTGGTGAAGAAGGCCTTCTATGCGCTGGTCTACAATGGCGTGCGCGCGGCCCCGCTCTGGGACTCCGAGAAGCAACAGTTTGTGGGCATGCTGACCATCACAGACTTTATAAAGATCTTGCAAATGTATTATAAGTCACCCAATGCGTCCATGGAGCAGCTGGAGGAGCACAAACTGGACACGTGGCGCAGTGAGTATTCATTAAATCTATCCACCTGTTTATGTCTATATACTTACATTCAATCTGTTTCCGATCCACAGGTGTGCTGCACAACCAGGTAATGCCATTGGTCAGCATCGGACCGGACGCCTCCCTCTATGATGCCATCAAAATTCTCATACACAGCCGCATTCATCGCCTGCCTGTGATCAATCCAGAGAATGGCAATGTATTGTACATATTGACACACAAACGCATACTGAGGTTCCTGTTTTTATATGTGAGTGAAATCGACATCCATTAACTAATGTTAATATTGAATCAACAACAATTATAAATAGCCCACAGCTTATCAGGCAGAGGCAGGTGCCAAATGAATTCATTTATATATCAAAACAAATTTACTCTCCAGTCGGAAATCTCATTCGAAATCAAGCTAAAGTGACAAGAAAGAGAAAGAAAAAAACCTGTAAAACCCACTTTAAAAATTTTCTGACTACGCAATACTCTGCTCCATACGCAGTTAAGATCAGTGATCAGTATTCGTCCACATAATAAATTTCAATAATGATGAGTAAATACCCTTCTATCCATTTAAAGAAAATAAAACTTCAAGTAAACTTCGGCACAATATATATAGATGTGATCTAATAATCTTACATATCTTTGTAACTATTATCCTTATGCTCTTTTGTATATTTTTAAGGATATTCATATTGTCAGTAATTCTTATATTTACTTTCAATAATGAAAAGTAAATACACTTCTATTTAAATTTTGGCAAGATAATATAGATAAATATATAGATCATTACATAAGATCTTTGAGATCTTTGTAACTACTATCCTTGTTCATATTTGAAATAGATTTATTTATATATATTTAAATTAATCCTCATACTTGCTTTCAATAATGCCCTACTATCTAAATATTGGCATTACAATATAGATCTTATCTAATGATCTTATCCTAATTTTCTTATTATATACATAAAACTAATCCATATCAAAATATCCCTTGTTCCGCAGATTAATGAATTACCAAAGCCCGCATATATGAAGAAGAGTTTGCGCGATCTGAAGATCGGCACCTACGACAACATTGAGACCGCCGACGAGAGCACGAGCATCATCACAGCGCTCAAGAAGTTTGTGGAGCGACGCGTCTCGGCGCTGCCGCTGGTCGATTCCGAGGGGCGACTCGTTGACATTTATGCCAAGTTCGATGTGATTGTAAGTGAAGGCGAGAGTGGGACAAGTATGAAGTCGTAATGATTCAACATTTACTTTATCCTCAACAGAATCTGGCTGCTGAGAAGACCTACAACGATCTCGATGTCTCGCTGCGCAAGGCGAACGAGCATCGCAACGAGTGGTTCGAAGGCGTCCAGAAGTGCAATCTGGATGAGTCGCTGTACACGATCATGGAGCGCATTGTGCGCGCCGAGGTGCATCGCCTGGTCGTTGTGGACGATCAGCGCAAGGTGATTGGCATCATCTCGCTGTCGGACATATTGCTCTATCTGGTGCTGCGGCCGAGCGGCGAGGGAGTCGGTGGCTCTGAAAGCTCACTACGTGCCTCTGATCCGGTCCTCTTGCGCAGAGCAGCTGAGGCGGAGTCGATGTCGGAGACGACAGCGGCGCCGCCGCGCAGTCCATCGGCAGCCAGCTCTGGCAATCGCAGCCTTATCGAGGACATACCCGAGGAGGAGGCAACGGCTGCGCCAACACCAGCGCCAGCACCTGCGCCGACGCCGCCGCCCACGAGCGATGCTGACAGTGATAATAATAAGTCCGCCAGTGAAGATAAAGCCAACAACAATAATCAGCATGATCTGGCGGAGGCGTCGACGGCGACGCCAAACGGTGATAGCAATAACAGTCCAGCCGAAGTGTCCTTTGCCGATGAGGCGCATGAGCAAGCCGACAATGTGAATGGGGGCGGCGTTGACGATGACGATAACAATGATGATGATGATGATGACGTGCGGCATCAGGATCATGAAGTGGAGCGCAAAAAGGCAGCCGCTGCCGCAATTGCTGCGGTGGCGCGAACGGACAACGGGGACGAGGACAACGGGCTGAGCAGCGCCGTTTCGGCGGCCTCGGCGCTCGGCCAGTCGTTGGCCACGCCCGCGGCGCGCGAGATGGCGCTGGTTAGTGAATAAAGGATTAATTTAATAATAATGATAAAACAAAGAAACCCAAAAACAAAATAAAACACAAAGAGAAGGAAATAAGCGAGAAGGAAATCAACAATAAAAACTAATTACAGAGTGGAAAAATTTATATTTGAATATTATTAGATGTTAGGCGCAAAAGTTATTATATACGAGAGAAAATATGATTACAATTATAAACTATAATTATGATTATGATTATGATTATGTATTTTACAAAAAGCAACTAAAAACACAACAACACACACACACACCTGTTAACAAAAATGTTTATATATATTATATTTAAAACACATGAAAAACAAAAACAAAATCAACAAATTACATTAGCAAGTCTTAAAATTTTAAATTATGTAATTGATTATTATATAATAGTATAGTACAAGTCATAAAAAAACAGTTGTTTCCATTTAACATATAAGGTGTATTCAATTTATTCCCTGGGAAGTGTTTTTATTAAAAAAAAAAAAACATTGTAATTACAGAACCAAATGTTCTGTTGACAGTTTTAATTCGCATTGGAATTTTATAAATAAAATTCGATTATTAGTAAACAACAATAAATAGACACATGCGATGGGGCTTTAAAAATTTGAAATTTCTACACTTGGCGCCTACTTGGCGATACTATTGCACGAGTATCGTCCCATTTCGATAACAGACATGTGTTTATCACTAGCACTAAACATACAGCACATGTTGTATGGTTAGTGCACCAGGTTATGCAAAGAGTTGCTTCGTTTTTTGTTCAGTAACAGCTCTCTTGTGACTTCACAGCTAATATATGTAAAAATTTGGTGTGGGCTGCGCTTTATTTGCTGGAGCACGAACGCTCTCTCGATCTACAGTTGCTGTGATTGGCTGGACACCCAACAGGTAATGTCATTCTTCACTCAGCTAAGCTCAGTTTGCAATGCTGGAACCTTAGAATTCCCAAGTGGTTTAAACTCTGGAAGGGTGGCAGGGCGACGGCGCTGCAGTGTTTGAATTTTTTTTTGGCTTTTTTTGTTATTTTTTTTGTTATTTTTTTGTTGTGTTTTTTTTTTGTTAATTTTTTTTGTTTTTTTTTGTTAATTTTTTTGTTTTTTTTTTGTTTTTTTGTTCTTTTTTATATTTATTAAATTTCTCTCAAAAGAAAATAAGTTTTCGCTTCGTATGCACACATACTGTTCACACAGCCACACTTGGCTGCGCTCACTGTTAAAAGACATCAGGTATACAATTTACTTTTAATTTTAAGTAACAGCTCTTTTGTGACGTCACAGCTAATTTATGTCAAAATTTCGCGTGAGCGTGTGTGGAAATCGCTAAATCGTGATATCAATTTCAATGCACTGTGCAAGTGTTGCCATATCTCAGACATTAATCTTATCGCTATGTATATCGATATACGGACAACAAACCATCTGCACGTGCATATTCAAAGAGTGCTGAACTGGCATTGTTTATGTTAAAATTCAATAGTGATTGGCGACAACATGAACTATTTTGAGATACAGGAGCTGCCCGGCAAGGGCCGTGCCATGATAGCGACAAAAAATTTTGCAGTCGATGAGGTCATCTTCGAGGAGGAGCCATTCGTGTCGCACCAGTTCTCGTGGAATATTGCCTATGGATATGCAGCCTGCGATCATTGCATGCGGCCGGTAAGCGAGATTAGCAACAATCTGACTGCTCGCTAATCACCAGAACTTTTAGCTGGAGACATTGCTGGAAAACGTGCGTCGCTTGGCCAACAACCAAGCAATCATGGTGCCCCTGGTAGAACACGATCCCACCGCTGCCTGGTTCTCACAATTTACGCAGTGTGCACGTTGCAAGGTTCGGTACTGTTCCGAGGATTGCTTGGTGGAGGCACAGAAGCGCTATCATCGGGTATCTTGCATGGGCGCCTTCCGGGCGGACGATACACATCCCATCAATGTGCTGAACGAGACGTGGAAGAAGATGCACTATCCGCCAGAGACAGGCACAATCATGCTGATTGTCCGCTTGATGGCCATGTATCAACAGAGTAGCAACAAGGCCGAGTTTCTGGAGCAGCTGCAATCGTTCCAAGCGCTGATTATTAACCGCGAACAGAAGATCTACCACAAGATGCTGGGCGAGAACTTTGAGCAGCAAATGGAGCAACTGTATGTAGCCTTCTGCAATGCTTTCAAGAGCGAGGAGTTTGCGATGGCAAGTGACGCCTCAAGATTGCCTTTTATACAGCTCTAAGAAGTACAATCTGCTTCACAGTTTACTACACCGGACGCGTTTAAAACCCTGATGGGCATATTGGGCACCAACAGCCAAGGCATTGCCACCAGCGTTCTGGCCCAGTGGGTGAATAAAGTATCCGACCTACCGTTACCTGATGAGGAGAAGGAAAGCCTGGACAAGGTGATCGACCAAATCTACGAGAAAGTGGGAGATTGTAAGTTGCAGCCGCTCTCTTTTTATGGAAACATTTAACATTCGGTATTCCTTATCAGTTGCTGGCGAATTCCTGAACAATGAGGGCTCTGGCTTGTACATATTACAGAGCAAAATCAACCACAGCTGTGTGCCCAATGCCCAGTCCACATTTCCCTACTCCAACGACATTGTCGTACTGAAAGCTGTGGCCCCCATACAAAAAGGAGATGAGATATGCATTTCGTATTTGGACGAATGCCAGCTGGAGCGGAGCCGCCATTCCAGGCATAAAACGTTACGCGAAAATTATATATTCGTTTGTCAGTGTCCTAAGTGCAGAGCACAAGCGTCTGATCCTGACGTAACCAGCGACGAGGAGGATGACGACGACGAGGAAATGGAGGACTGCGATGACGATGATATGGAATAAGTTTACTTATTTCTTTAAGGAAATTTTAAATTGTATAAAGAACAAACAGATTCGAACTATTGTTATAATTGATATAACGCTTAAGATAAATTTTCTGTTTTGCTGCAAACTCTATGTGTGTCCAGCTCAATTTCAATATTTCAAATCAGCAGCTAAAGGTATTATGGCCATCTATTATCATTCTTTGGAAGCGAAATATTCAGGCAAACAATTTATATAAAATTTTCAACTACATATAATTTATATACAATAGTTAACAAATCTCTCATTGGACGCTACCTTCACCAGTTGCAACGGGCGTTAAGTTTATCAGGTTATTGCTACTTTCTGCCAGTTCGGCAATGGATACGCGTCCTCGCTGCTTGATGAACTTGGCCACGGCCGCCAGTTCCGCTTCTGAGACGTAAATGAATTTGCCGCGATCGTCGATGACGCCGGTTATTGTTCCGTTTGCCTGCAGCTCTTGGATACGCTCGATGGCTTGCTGGGTTTTTAATTTGAATGCTGTGGCTAAATCTTCTAGCAGAACGACCTTATTGTCCTTGATGTACTGTATAAAGTCGGCCAGCAGACTCTCCTTCTCGTCGGCATCGCCTTCCTCGAAGCCCTCCTCTTCGATGCTAAACGCTGCCTTCATTTTCAGGTACTCCTCGTGCTCCTTGCGCTCGCGCTCTTCCTTGGCCAGTCGCTCGGCCTCTACTCTTTTGCGCTCCACTTCCGCCTCGATGTCCTCCTGCTGCTTGCGCTCTGCGTCTTCTTTGGCCTCTTTCACCTTGCGCTGCTCGCGGTCGTGCAGCTCTTGCTCGCGCTGCAGACGTTTTTGTTCCTTTGCTTCCATTTTGGCGCGTTTCTTAGCGCCCATCTTTTCATCCAGGACAGCACCCTGAGGCACTCGTGGTCCATTCTCGTCCCCAGCTGCTGCCGCCTCGTCATCGTCAGAGTCTATGACTGCAGTGGCAGGTGCAGCTGCCGCAGCTGCGGCCGCTGGAGCATTTTGATTCGCCCGCAAACGATTACGCTGATTCCGCGCAATTTGAGCACGCCTTGGAACGCCCTCCTGAGCACGCTGTGGGACGCCACGTTGAGGTTGCGCAGCAGCCTTTGTTTCTAAATGGAAAGTATTGCAGCAGTCAAATGAATTTCTACAATTTTATTTCCGTATACTTCATACCTGTCTTTGAATTTTTGTTCTGTAGGAAATAGAGAGTTATCAGGATAACCAACAACGCAATTGCAATGCCAACAAGTAATATCAAATCCATTATTTATTCAAAATTGCACCATAAATGCCAAAAGTTAAACGTCAACAAAACCAACAGCTGTTCGGCCAGCGTTGCCACCTATGAGTAAACGTGATTGCTTTATATAAGTATGCATGTGTGTGTGCGTGTTGTGTGTGTGTTTTGTTTGCCAAGTGGCAGCTCTTTCGCAGCTGTCAAATGGGAATTTGTCAATGTAGCCACTTTGCCTTTTTCTCATGACGTGTCGGCGAGCTCAGTTTTTATAATACAATTAATTGAAGCTCAAGTGGAATTTCTACAAAAAAAATGCGAGACCAATGGATCTGCCTTGCCCTGGTGCTGTGTGCGCTGCACAGCGCTTGTGGCCTGTACTTTCACATATCGGAAACGGAGCGTAAATGCTTCATCGAGGAGGTGCCCGATGAGACAACTGTGATTGGTGAGTAGAATAATCATTTGTTTGGTGGCCTAGAGGCTGACATCTATTTGTGTGTTTCAGTCAACTACAAAGTGGAGCTCTATGATCCACGTTCCAATGGCTTCATGCCATCCTCGCCGGGCATTGGCATGCACGTCGAGGTACGCGACAGTGACGACAAAGTGATTCTGTCGCGCGTCTACAGCTCGCAGGGACGCATGTCGTTCACTTCGCACACACCCGGCGAACATGTTATCTGCATGTACTCCAATAGCACCGCCTGGTTCAACGGAGCCCAGCTACGCGTGCATCTCGATATCCAGGTGGGCGAGCACGCCATCGACTATGCCAATGTGGCACAAAAGGAGAAGCTAACCGAGCTGCAGCTGCGCATTCGGCAGTTGCTGGACCAGGTCGAACAGATCACCAAGGAGCAGAACTATCAGCGCTATCGTGAGGAGCGTTTCCGCCATACAAGCGAGAGCACCAATTCGCGCGTACTCTGGTGGTCGCTAGCGCAGACTGTGGTCCTCGTCTGCATGGGATTCTGGCAGATGCGTCATCTCAAGAGTTTCTTCGAGGCCAAGAAGCTGGTGTGAGGGCATCATATCTTGGCAATGGTTATTGGTTGCTTTTGCCTTCATCTCGTTTTGTATGCAACCAAATTCCAAATGCGAATTTCATCGTTGTATCATCCAGATCCGTGTTTAGTTTTAATTATCTAGTTGGTTTCGTCTCTCGAGCTAAATACCTTTTCTGCCTAATTTAATAAAATCCATTGTAAAATACGAATACGAACTGTAATTGCATCGCTGCAGTGCAGCATCCTTCTTATCATCGGGATAGTCCCGTGACTCGCTCTGCCCGACTGAGCGCGACTTGGCCTTATCACCAGCGAGGCCCAGGCACATGACATGCACACACAGCGATAACCTGTCGCATTCGTATTGTCGCCGAGATGCAGAGGCTTTGTTATTGCTTTTATCACAATGTTTGCTCTTGAGTGCTCGCAGCCTACGCCGAGACGAGACGAGGCAGTCGCCGGCTCCACATCTCAGCGCTTAGTAGCCTCTCTGCTGTGGTGCGCAACGGTTGTCTCTCGGCGTGGGTGAACGGCAAACGGACGGACAGACAATAGAGCCCCAACCGCAATCGACCCACAAAAGCCGCAAGGTAAACGAATTGGACACAGTGCTGGTAACTCGATCCCTCAATTCGAAGACAACAGAAACAGCGACAAAAGGTGGCTGTGAGGCGCAGTTTAGTTCGTTCAGGTTGAGCAGCGGTCAAAGCACCTGGAAAATGTTCCGCGCCACGGAAATCGGCAGCGAAGAAAGTGAGTTGCGGGCGATAAGATAAGCCAACTACAAAGAGAGGGATTCCATCAACAGACTCTATCTTCCTCTCCCTCTCTCTCTCTCTCTGGCCTTACAGCATTGCCTGCCATTGCGGAGCTCACCCAGACCACAGCCAATTCATTATCTGACTTCGGAGAGCACGAGAAGCTGAGAAAGCCGCGCATCTCATTGCCCAACTATGGATTTGCACCCGTGTCCAACATACGCCTCGAGTACAAGTATCCACGTGCCGTCTGTTTTATACTGGCCACTAAATTCTTCGAGGCCTTTGCAGCAAACGGCATGCGCAGTAAGTCGAGCAGATATGGGGCACCCATATATATATGTACACATGTGCACATATGACCCACTTTACACCAATACAATGCAGTTGCCTTAGGACGTTTACAGTAATCTTCCATTATATTGTCAAAATATTCCAAAAAGTCGAGCTTATCAGCGAGCCGAAGCGCATGCACAATGGGAGGTCTTATTGATAGATCATATGGATGACCACAAGGCCTTGTCTCATTAAGAGATGCAACAAATAAAATGATATATATACCTATATATATATATATATACATATACATATATTGATATATATTTTGTGTATAGGGTCTGCTAGGGAGCGCAAATGGAAAATTCACATTAATTGTTTTTAAAATCATTAATATTTCTGTTGAGGAATCTTAAATTTGAGGAGCTGGCATCCGATGAAATGAATATTTGCCTTTGTTTACACAGGTGGAATCTCGGAAGCTATTCAAATAGAAACCAGTTTTTGTTTCAAGTACTTGATATAAATCAAATTGTTATTAGCCCTATTATATTTCGCTTACTATAGTTTCTTCGTTTGCATTTCGCATACTGCGAATATTTAAAATAAACAGCATATTTTTTTTAAAGTAAGCTTCAATGTAGTAATACGATCTATTTGAAATTTTTGATATTAGCAATATATTCAGGCCTATAAAGTATATTCTAACAAATTTTCAGCAATCCTCGTGCTCTTCTTGCGCGATGATCTCAACTTTACGGAAAGCTTCTCCACGATTGTGCTGCACATTTTCAATTTCTTCGGACAGTTCTGTCCAATCATTGGAGCCATACTGGCGGACAGCTACATGGGCAATGTGCGGACCATATCGGGCTTCTGCTTCCTTTATGGCTTCGGTTGGCTACTGCTGACGATGTCATCGGTGCCATATGTGGGCATGCCCGCGACAGCATTGTGAGTAGCATCCTTCTAATCTCTACTTTTATTTACCCATATATTTGGATCTGTTTTCGTACAGCTTGCTGGTCTCGATCTCCTTCATAGCTGTGGGCAATGGATCTGTACGCGCGTGCATCACATCGCTGGGTGCGCTGCAGTTCAAGCTGCCGGAACAGGCGGTCCACTTGGCTGAGTACTTCTCCTTCTATTACTTCGTCTACTATTTTGGCATATTTCTGAGCAAAATCGTGCCGCCTCTGATAAGAGCCAATACGCAGTGCTTCGATAAGACGACCTGCTATCCCGCTGTGTTCGGCACGCTGGGTGGCTCCTTCATGGTGGCATGGAGTAAGTAGTTGGCCAACTTTATCTAGAGTACAGAATCTCACGTACTTTTCCTTTCGGCAGTCATCTTCTTGGTTGGCAAATGCTTTTACAAAAAGGAGAAACTATTCGGCGAAAATATACTCTTCAGGTACTGTGGCTGCATTAAGACGGCGCTGGTGGAGAAGTGGAAGCGTCGCAAGTCCGCCAGGAGATGCGACTATTGGCTGCACAATGCCATTGGGCCATACGATGTGAATTTTGTGAATGATGTGTCCAAGGTGTTGCGTGTGAGTAGAAGGCGATGCCAGCTCCGACTCTGATTGCTCACAATTGTCCTTAATGATCTCTGCAGATCACCAAGCTGTTCATTCCACTGCCCGTTTACTTTGCGCTGCTCGCACAGCAGGACTCCAGCTGGACCTTTCAGGCAACCATGATGAATACGACAGTGCTGGGCGTCAGCATTGAGCCGGATCAGGCCAAGGCCGTGGGACCGATCTTCCTCTTCATGCTTATTCCCCTTTGGCAATATGCCACCGTCCCGATCTTGCGGCGACTGTTTAACTGGGAGCTGAAGCCGCTGCACAGCGTCACCCTCGGCGGCATCTGCTCAGCTGCTGCGTTCCTCTGTGCTGGCATTCTTCAAGATCGCATTATGGTGGGTCGATAAGGAGTCCTACAAATTGATGCATTAAATGCAGCTTTTCATTTCCCATAGCAATCGCCCACTCAGAGCATCAACATTGTCTGGCAGCTGCCTCAGTTCCTGCTGCTTATGATGGGCGAGCTGCTGCTGTCCATTCCGGGCCTGCAGTTCGCCTTCACCCAGGCGCCGTCATCCATGAAGTCAGTGGTCACAGCCGCTTGGTTTTTGAACAATGCCTTTGGCAATCTTATCGTGGTGATAGTTACTCAACTCGATGCTCTAAGCTCCCAAAAGGCCGAGTATTTGTTCTATGCCGTGCTAATGCTGGTCTGCATCATCATTTTTACCCTGCTGGCCTACGACTATGGACTGCAGGAGCACAAGAGCTGCATCCAGGCAGGCGATCTGGTCGTTCTCCTGCCCAATGCGGATAATGTTCCCAGCCCCAGCAGCCGAAGCGGAAGTGTGTAGTATTGGCTGGAAAAGTACAGTTGATTGGAGTTTCCAAGTTTCACATTAGATGGAATAGGTATTGAAATACAATTACTTTTAATTTATTTACACACACACACACACACACCTAGGTCGAATGACAAATAAATAAACTAAAGAACACAGGTAATTGACATCATTCGAGTATCTTGAACATGTACTGCAATTCAAGGCTTGTATCATCGCTCAGATCGGTGCAGTGGATCCCGTTCAGCACTTTGGAGCTGCCGAACTTGGAGCGCAGCGTATGAGGGCGCAAAAGCTTCGCAATTTCTGGATCCATTGGACCGCAAAAGTTGCGAAATTCCAGGTGCGATTTCTTTTCTGGATCCTCACTGGCTACTTCTAGACACATGCAGACTCCACTGGCCAGCTGAGCCACCATGGGTATAAATTCAGGCAGGACACCACGATAGACCTCATAGAACTCCTCACAATTAACACGCGCCATAAGCAACATGCGCATTGCTGTTATCTTAAAGCCGGACGAAAGGATTTCCTTTAAGAGCTGACCCAGAAGCCCGTCCTTGATTATATGTGGCTTTATGATGGCCAGTGTGGTGTTTTTGAACTGGCAATCCTTGATAATACCGTGACGTTCCTCGAAAAAGAACTTTAGGTCCTTGGCCACATTCTCTTCACGCTGGGAGCAGTAGATACCATAGCGAACATCCTCCCTGTCAAACAGCTGCTGTAAGCTGGGCGGCAGCACGACGTTGGTTGAAGCCTTCTCAGTGTTGAACTTGGAACAGGCATATATAATCTCAACCACATTATCACCTATGAGCTCCAAGCTAATGGCTGGTCCAGCCAGCAGTTCGTTCATCAAGACACTTGTTGAGGCAGACTTTCAGTTAAATTTGTCTTACTTTAGCAACATTTAGAAAACTTACGATGTCTGCACATCCTCGTCCTGCTTGCTGGCCAAAAACAGCGTCACGGTCGTCGGCGTGAACTGAACCATCTGGCCGTTGTTGATGTTGATTTTGTTGTCAATGAGCGTGGTGAGGAACTCGCCCAAGTACTTTGGCCACATGGAGTTCTTGAGCAGCACAAAGCCACTGTGATAAGTCTTCTGTTTACAATGAGCTGCACACTAATGGACATTAGCTTAGACTTACCGCTTGCGATACTTGGCTAATGTATTCCGAGATATTTCGTCCGCATAGTCCACAATATCAAAGGGCCGGCCAAACACATTGATTTTGGAGCCCACAAAGAAATCGCGCGGCGTCAACTCGGGAATTTTGGTGCGTCGCAAGAACGTTTTCTTACTGCGCTGATCATACTGCGTATTGATAGAAAATAATAAAATAATTTAATGCGATTCTTAACAATTCTGAGCTTACCAATTCAACGGCATTGTCGCTTAAATGATATGTTAATATGTAACTGCGTGTTATTCCAGCTTCAACGTGAAACCATTCGGCTATAAACGAAAGCCTGCCACTCTGTGCCATTATATATTTACTTTATATAATTACAATTCATATACTCGTACAATCTGTATTTACTGCTACTGACAGCAGCTGAGAGATGATTTTTCTTACCAAGCATATTTTGTTTTCCCAAACAAATTTTGAAAGACGGCGTTGCCAAAGCAACAGCGTGGCTAGAGTTGCCAGACATTTGCACTTTTAGTGATCGCAGCTCGGCTTGTATGCGCATTGCGCAGCAAACAATGGAAACGAAACAAATTGAACATTACGATTTTTAATATTTATTTTAATTCCCTTTATTTACAGGAAACAAAAATTAATAAATTGCAAATGAAACTTCGCAATGAATTGGTTGTAGCTTTTTCCAGTTGTAGTTATTGGGACGAAAATCCAGCGTAAAATTAATCTTTTGTTCCTTTCTTTTTCTTACTCTCCTTGTTTCTGCCAACATGCCGCATATTCTGCTCTAGTTTTGTTTTCGGAATAAGTGTTTACGAACGCATGATTTTGTTTGTGTGTGTGTGTGTGTGTCGATTTATGTCTGTGTTTGTGTGTATGTGTGACTTAACGGTATAGGGGTCTCGGCTAATGCTACGACTCTATTACTCCAAAAATGCCCGTACAGCAAGCTGCTTAGGCAGCTGGCTTCTTGTCTTTGTCACCCTCCCCACCTTCGTCCTCGTCATCATTTTGCGACAGGCTGGGTATGTTGTCGTCGGAGTCGTCATCCTCGTCGACGTTGAAGTCATCGAACTTGTTATTCCAATCGCCTCCCGGACTATTGAGGAAGTTGCTAAACATTCCATTATCCTTAGGATCTGAAAACACATTATATATTCAATATCAATTTCAAACTTCGAATCTTCCAATACTTACCACCCTCCTCTTCGTCAGACTCATCACGCCACTTGGCAAAGTTGGCCTTTAAGAAGTGCAATTTGGTCTTATCTGTGGTCAGTGTTGGCCAGTAGGGACCGTTCTCCTTCTTGGGTATTGTGAACTCCAAGCAACGTCCGATATTCTTGCTGGTCACCTTCTCCGGATCAACCGAATTGAAGAAGTTCAATGTGACCTCGTACTTTTTGGAGGCGTCAAGCGCATTTACACCCTTGAAAGTGAAGGTCTTGTCTGTCACTCTGCATTGCGAAAATAAGAGCATCATAGGCAACAAACGTAAATAAAATTTGTTTATCAAACGGCTGAGTAGGGCTTACTTGTGTTCAATGTCTTTGCATTCCACATCGATGATAACGTAAATCAAATCGTTGCGCTGAGCCCAGGAAACTGGCGGCGGAATTGCACTGAAATTGAAACCGAAAGAATTGCTTAAATAAACAAACAAACAAAGGACTGGAACTCGGCTTGGTTACGCTTATCGAATTTATCGTATCATGGCAACGGAGGTATTTTTCTTTTCAGAAGCGGCTCCAAAGTGCAAGCTTATGCAAAAATTATAGCTGTGATTTGCATGAAATAAAAGTCCATGCCGTATAAATCTGACCATTGGGACAGCACTTAGAAACAAAATTAGCGCCAACCCTAACATAACCTCAAACGTAATGAGTTGATGGCACTGCCGCGAACTGTCCAAAAATACTACAATGCAGTTGCGCATTGGACACACCCACCAAATGACACTGGGGGCTGAAACGTACTTCAGATGCGTGTGGGATAGTATGCATCTATCAGAAAATAAAATATTCTTGGCAATGCCCTTTGCAGAAAATAGACGCCGACGATGCCCCTGCTGCAGCAAAAAGCACGCGTCCCACAAAGAAGCCACAAAAAGAAGAATTGTTCGAACTGAGGCAACTAAATTCGGATGGTGTGAGAATGTTTTTACTGCACTTACCCTGCTGTCGACATTTTATTGTTGTTGCGTTGGCTATACTTTAATTTACTAAGCCGCGGTCACTGCTCGCAGGTCTATTTTCAGCGGAAAACGCAATTTTCAACCGAATTGTCGGACACAAAATGAGAATGACTACTCAGTAAGTCACACAGTGTTCGAGAACGTTCATCGAATAGTCTGACAATAAATTCATTACACAGCACTGTTTCGATAACACAAGGGAATCAGATACATTTATTCGATATTCCTTTGATATTCTTCTCAACACTGGCAGCTCTGTCATCTGTGTGAAAAAATAGCAAGAGCAAGAGTGTAAAGTGAGTCGAAGCTGTTACTTAACCAAAATTTTGGAAAATTAAATTATTTAATTGGTTTTCCTTTGACAGCCATGTTGCGCACTACTGCCGGTAAACTCGCCACCGCCATGCGCGGCACCCTTGGAGTTACATCCAGCCGTGTTGTCGCTGTGCGCTGCCTGCACGGTACCGAGGAATCGGCCGAAGAGTTCGATAAGCGTTACGAGAAATACTTCGCTCGTGAGGGCATCGATGGATGGGAGATTCGCAAAGGCATGAACGACTTGCTTGGCATGGATTTAGTGCCCAGCCCAAAAATTATTGAATCTGGACTGCGTGCTTGCCGCCGTGTCAACGACATTGCTCTAGCCATCAGGTGGCTGGAGGGCTGCAAGGATAAGTGTGGCGACCAGCAGGCCACACTCTATCCCTACTTGCTAGAGAAAATATCGCCAACCCTGAAGGAGCTCGGTGTGCCGACCATCGAGGAGCTGGGCTACGACAAGCCCGAATTGGCTCTGAAGTCCGTTTTTGATATGTAAGGTGGCGTTCGTTTCAACGTTTCCCTTTAGTTTAATTAACACATAACAAGAAACACACATAAAACAATTCCAATGTATTTCGTGCGGATGAACATGTTATTGGATTGCAAATAAAAGGAGATTGGAGTAAGGCTACAACCCAAACATTTGTTTTGCTTTTTGGTTATGTAATGGCCGTGGGAAGGTTATGACTCTTGCGTACACGTTCAAACATGCATGATACCCGATTAATCGTGGCCAGACCCTTTCAAAACAAATTCGTTTATTGGCATAACAAATAAATGCATAGTTCAACTATAAACACAGTTTAGTTCCATTTTTTGAGCAATTCAGCTGCCTTGTCCAGATTCGCTTGCTTTTTTATGAAGCAGTACCGCACAAAGTCCTCCGCCAAGTGTTTGTTGGGCTCGCTGTAGAATGCGCTCGGTGGAATGCCCTGCAGACCCATATTCTTGGTCATCCACTTGGTGAATTTATAGTCGCGATGCTTGTCCTGCTCTGAGCTCAAGTCCAGCTTCGGGGCCAGCGGCGACCAGTCAGCCAACATGAAGTAACCACCCTCTGGAATTGTGGGTCGCATGCCCGCATCACTCAGAAACTTTGCCATAAAATCTCGTTTAGGCTGCAGCTCGCGCGGCAAGGTAAGAAAATAGCTCTCTGGCTTTCCCAGTCGAGCCAATTCCACCTCAAAGCTGCGCGCCACGCCCTCTTGCAGTGGCGTTGGGCAAGTGTAAACCGAATTCTGATGTACCATTTGTAAGTTTCTAATCAGGTGATGAGGTCCATAGGCCCATCCAATTTTCCAGCCAGTCACCGAAAAGGTTTTGCCTGCCGACCCAATTGTGATCGTGCGATCCCACATTCCAGGCAGAGTGCAAATGCGTACGTGCTCGACACCATCAAAGACGAGCCATTCGTAGACCTCATCCGAAACACAGAGCACGTTCCACTTGCGACACAATTCCGCTATGCGTTCCAACTCCTGGCGATGGAAAACCTTTCCAGTGGGATTGTGCGGGGTGTTCAAAATGATCATCTTTGTTTTCTCATTGAACATCTTCTCCAACTCAAGATCATCCAAGACCCAGTCCGCAGAGCTGATCGGTCCGTCTTTCTTGCGCTAAAAGAAATCATTACGTTCGTTCAATATGAATGCCGAGGAGAAACAATTGTTTACCAATTTAAGTGGAATGAAGCGAGGAACACCTCTGGCCATTTTAACCATGGGCTCGTAACAGTCGAAGAAGGGCTCAATAATAATGACCTCTTCACCCTCGTCCACATGGCCCATTATGGTGGAATAGAGTGCCTCATAGGCGCCCGATGTGATCAAAATGTCGCTGAGCGGATTTAGCTCTTTGCCAACGAGTCCGCTATACAGTTTGGACAGTGCCTGCACCAGACGAACGTGACCCTAAAATGAATTTCGCACATTAGACAGGCATTAGAAGCATGTTAAAGCACTTACATTTCCTCGGGTGTACTGATGCAGCAACGGATTCTCGTCCTTCGCAATATCCGCCAACGAGTTGGTAACATATTCCGGCGCTGCATCATCCGGAAATCCTTGGCCCAGATTCAGTGGCTTATACTGCATGGCTAACGCAATATATTCGTTCCATACGCTGGGCGTGCTGCCCTGAAGGCGTTTGGGCAAATCAAATTTATCCATCCTGCTGTCGACAGCTGCGCTCACCTTATGGATGTGTCGAAGTCGCTGACTAAAGGAATTTAACACTGCAGTGTGACGATACAGAGCGCACACACGTCGACAGTTCTTGAGCATCTGAAATGGAGACAATTTTGAGCAAAATACCAGTTATAAAATTGTTTATTTGTGTATGTTTATATCTACTTTGTGTGTGTGTGTGTGCTGTGAGAGTGGGATACTCCGAATAAATGTATACAATTTTATGTTTAACGTTGCAATAATTTATTAACACGTTGAATTTAATGTATAGCTGTATGACGTTGCATAATGCAAATAAGGAACACAGCCGAAAGGCAAGTTTTGCACGACGTAAAATGAAAAACTAATTTGTTTATACACTTATACTCATACACACACACACACACACACATACACCAACCAGCACCGAGTCGCTCTCATTCAAACGAAACTGATTTCGTAATTAAACTGTATATAGACGGAATAGCATATATAGTCGCGGTTAAATCACAAATAATTATCTTTATTTACAATACAAAAATTACCGCAAAACATAGGCGGCTTATCAGTGTAAAATGTGCCGTTGCTTGAAGAACATTGCGCTCAAACAGCTGTTGCTCTCACGTGTTGCCCAACACTGTTTGCCAGGGCTACATAAGTTAATCAAACCGCGCGCACTTCCGTTGCTTGAAATATTAAGTATTTTATTTATTTTATTTGCTTATTATCAGCAGTATTAATCTAGGGATTTTATTTAACTTTTAATATATATATCTCATCTGCAATCTGTCTTACAAGTTATTGAAGTTATCTTTTTTTTAATGATAAAATACGCGTGTGTAAATACGTTGATTTGGTACATTTGTATTTCCATTTTTTTAACAGGTTGACTGATTTATTCATGGGTTCTTTTAAATACATATGCATATGAATATGAGAGAAATTTTCCATTTTTCTTAATGGGTCGATATTTGTCTAATTAATACTTCGGTCGTTTTTCCGACCAACCATAATTTACTCTAATGTGGGTTCTATTAACATACAAAATCGACCGAATTTGACTCACAACTGTATGAAGTTCCTTATGAAGTTCATCGAAAGAAAACAACTCGGTATCATTTTTAAAGTTTATTTATAAAAACTGTGTGTTAATTACAGGAAAATTAAAGTGCAAATCAATTCAAAGTACAATTTAAATGATTAATAACATTTATAAGTAGTTTAAACATAAGAGTAAGTAATATATGTATGTATGTATCTAAGTACGTCATATGTTATACAGGTTGAAGGAAGTTTTTATATGCATCAATTTTCGTTCGTTTGAGTTTTAACAAAGTAAAGCTACTAAACTTAAATCACAGATTACACTAACGTGTTTGTTACAATATATATGTATGTATGCGTGTATGTATGTATGTATATGTATGTATATGGTAAGTATGTTTTTACTATATTCGTACGGTTGGGGACTTGAAATATTGGCCGGCGGGCCATTGAAATCATCGAACGCATAACAACACTTAAGACTTAACGCTACTTAGAAAATCGCTAACATTATTGCTGTAATTGCGTGTAATCAATCAACGTTGCCACATTTTAGTTGATCTACTTTTATCTTAAATGCAACAATTCACTTATGTACTATCAAACAATAGGTTTGTGAGTGTTTATTTTGTCTTTAGATACAGTAAACTGAATGGGTTTCTACAAAAGATTTGGGCTGGTCTTTTTTTTCTTCTTCTTGTTCTTCTTCTCTTGTTCTTGTCCTTCTTCGACTTCGTTCTCTGTGAATGGCACACATTTGCGCTATGCGAATGGCAAAATGAAATTAGAATGGTAATCAAACGAAACTTTACTTATGTAGTTCTGTTGCTACTGTTTGATATGGACGTGTGGGTGGGACTTGCAGCTGTGCTTAGACATGGACCTCCGGGCAATCCTCGTCCTTGATCGATGTATACTGTACTTTCTTGGCCACGTTGTCGAACACCGGAGTCATCATGTACTTCAATTTGTCGCGACTGACATAGACGAGAGCCACCAGCAGGCCCAGCAGGATCATGCTGAGGACAATCAGCAGAAAGATCAGCGTGGCCGTGTGTCCACTAATATGGGGCTGGAGTTGCCCGTACAGCTGCTCGTTTTCGGCAATATTGAGGAACGAGGCAGCCGCCGCCATTGTGGCCGCACACTCGCCCATGTCCAGCTGGAGGATGTGCGCCGGCGCCGGATCAACATGCTGCAGGCCATGGAAGCACATGAGGCTCTCCTGGTTGCGCACCTGGACTCGTGTCGCCTGCAGCCACGTGCGGAAAGGAGATATCTTGCAGTCGCAGACAAAGGGATTCAGATTGAAGTCGACGATCAGATTGACGGTGCGATTTTCGCGCTCCTGTAGCTCGTTCAGCAGGCGCATATCGCTGGGCTTAACGAACTCGAACTTGTTTCGCTCCAAATCCAGAAAACGAAGGTTGTTCAGACAGCGCACCTCAAAGTTGATGTCCTTCAGCAGATTGTCGCCCAAATGCAGATCGCGCAGTGCGGGCAGATCACAGAAAACGTTGCGATCCTTGAAGTGCGTTATCTCGTTCTGCTCTAGATGCAGCTTCTCCAGCTTCACCAGCTGGCTGTTCACGAAAATGTCGTGCAGATCCTCGCTCAGTTGCGGCGAGCTGTGATCCTCAAAGGCGTCGGTCAGATGGAGGCTCTGCAGGTTGACAAAGTTGGAGAAGACGCGCGGATGATGATGATTCACCTCGTCGTCGTAGCGGGAAATGCTCAGGTTGTTGTGGTTCAGGATGAGGCGTTCGACGCGTGGCACATGGTGATAGCTCTTGCCCCGAATCTCGCGTATATGGTTGCTACTCATGTCCACGATCTTCAGCTGCTTGTAGTCGTTGATGCTGCCAAAGACGTTCCATGGCAGCTCCGTTATGTAGTTGCCCGTAAAGATAAGTATCTCGACCTGCTCGGGCATGTACTCCAGGACGCTGGTGTTGTGCAAGCCCGCGTTGGTGCAGTTCACAATGAACTGGACAGCGCTCTCGTACATCTCGTTGCCGCAGGAGCAGGCGACCGGAAAGTTGGGGCCGCAGCTCGACGAGCTCTCGGCGCTGCCCAGCGAGAGGGCTGCGCTAATGGCCAGTAGGGTCACCAGCAGCATTTGTGGCTTCATCTGCGGCTCGTTGGCCATCTCGCACCAGCCTGACGACACGGAGCTGCAATTAATAGTAGAGTGCAGATGCTTTATTAGTTGCGAACGCATTTTAAAGTGAGCTCAAAGCCAGCAGACTCAGCCGCAAAATGCAGCTCTCACATGCTGGCAAATTTATGCTACGCAAGTTGCAGATTTATGAGTACGCAAGGCTAAACATGGCACAGCATCGTCTTCATTCCCCACCCCACTCTCTCTCTCTCTCTCTCTCTCTCTCTCTCTGTCGGAAGTCTCTGCTCCAGCTAACCACAGCCGCTCTGCCAATCAACGGCACCCACGGCGTATGGGTAATTTCTGTTTAGTGCCAAAGTTTTTGGTAGCGCCAGCCACAATAAACGCCAAAAGGGCACTCAAGCGAGCTGACGAGGTATCCACATAAAGTTCCACCTCCCAGCCACCCATTGGCAGCACCTGTCCTCTGCCCCTCCCTCTCCCGCACCTCTGCCTCTGTCGACCGCAGGCAGCAGTAAACCTTATTATTTTTCGGCTTTTATTGCTATTTGTTTAGCATCGACAAGAGGAAAAACCAGCCACAGAAGTGGCCAAAAACATTTTTAAAGCTTAAGCAAAATAATCAATGCGCTTACGACGACGCACTCCAAAACTTTGGTAACAAACAAAGACAAGAGTTATAACAAGTAAAAGAGGCTTTGCAAATGTAATTTAGGGTTGGTTAAGAAAAGCAACAATTTGCTGCCTAATTTCTGTTCAGGTAACTACAATATATATATGTGTGTATATATATTTGTGTATGTATTTGTGTTCAGCTAGTCCGCTTAGGCACGCCACTTAAGCATCCCAAATGTATTGTATTTCGTTTAATACATAAATACAATTTTATTAGCATTCAAATTTGATGTGCGCATTAATATTATTTATACTTAACAATGCATGTTTAAATTTAATAGGCATTTAACATACATAATTAAATATCGTAGTAAGTATATCTTAGCAGTGAAGGCCATTAGGGTCTGCATTGTAAATAACTAATAAATATTTCAAAATAAAGTGAATAAGAAATTTACTTTAAAAGTTGGTATTTAATGGGCTTAAAAGAGAAATCAACGAGTTATTTTTATGGGAAAAATATATATAATATATTGCAAGCATAATATATGAACATTATATATATATTTAATTTATTTAATAAATATATCTTATATAAACTAACGAACTAAATTAATAAAATATAGCAACCAAAGGCCAGACTTTATTGAAAGTCGACTCTTGGAATCGAATATTCCAAACTAAAAAGCCAGAAAACTGTCTTTCCCCGATTTATCATATGTTTTAAGAGACTCATCAAGGGAGAGGAGGAAATTGAGGACAGCTCAAAAAATTAACAAACAAAAATTCTCATAAATAAAATGGGTAATAATATTAAAAATCGTGCGAACCTGGATTGAATAAATAAAGTCTGATTGTTTGTAAGCAAATTGACTTGATTTAAAGCAAGCGAACAGCGAAATTTCATTGGTCTATCAACCCTGCATACATTAGAATGTAGAGTTATGCATGAAAATATATAAATAGAACCTATATGTAGTCCCAGTAACATATTTAAGTAGTTTTCCAATATCTGAAGCTCGTAATGCAACTTTGCCTTTGCGCATAATCAAGTTAATGAGCTTGACGTATGCCTACTAAAAAGCTGTGCATAGCTTAGATTCCTAGCCTTCCACTCCGTCTCTCTTTCACTCTCTACCTCTTGCTCTCGTCATGTCTCCTGTGCACTCCATAGATTACCACATTTTGTGGCCACTGCTAAATGACTCAATTAGCTTGACGCCGTCTCATTCCTGTTGTTTTATTGTAGCTGTCACGTGTGCACGTGTCCAGCTGTGGGCAGGGGTCATCCAATGCTAATGAGCGCTTCGAATACCTGACCCTAAATTGAAAGCTAACGGCAATTTAATGGCCTCCATTCTCATCTCGGTGTGCCAATTATCGCAGCTGGCAAATATGTTGAAGGGTTCGGGAAACATTTAGCCATGCACATTGGCACTTTGATGTGAAGTGAGAGGAACGAAAGAATTAAAAAAATACGTGCAAACGAAGAAGCATAGCAATGCAGCGTCAGTTTGACGTTAACCAACACTGCCAGCAGCGACAGCTCGCGTTTCCTTTGGCGCGCACCTGCATTTCGTTATTGTTGTGTGGAGAAACCAGCAAAGCATAAACGCTATTTTATGCCCAAAACAAAGCAACAAAAGAAAGCGAAAAAAACATGAAAACATTTTGTAAAGCCAAAAACAAAATGGCGGACGGGGGCGCGCACTTGAAGTCAAGCGTTCGCTGGGCGTGCGTGTGCAAAGGAGTGTATGAGTGTGTGTCACTTCCTGTTTGGCTGCCTAACAAGCCAGAACACTAATGCGAACACACACACATAAGCATATACACACACTCACACTCACACAACTACACACAATCATCCATGCAGTTGCACATACTCAAAATTTAACTCGCGCGTGTTTTTTGTTACTTTGCAACGTGTTCAAGAGCCTGTGTGTGTGTGTGTGCGTGTTAACTGTTGCAATAATATTCCACTTTCTTCACTACATTGTTTTTGCTTACGTACCCCTTGTACCTAGTTGCAACAGCAATAAAAAGGCAATGCGAATATTTTTCTTATTTTTTGCTTTCTGTTTATTATGAAGCATGGTAAATTGAAGACGTGGCTTGCTCAGGTGGTTCTCGACTTCATCTGCTGCTTTTCTATGCATTTTATTTTTACAGTCATTTATTCAGCTGACTGTAATTTGTAAGTGTATTCAAAGTTCGTTAAGCCTTAACGGATGTTGTTATATTTTGGTTGCTTTCGCATTGTTTTTCTTTCTCCCTGCCTCCCTACTCAATTTATGCATGCGCGTAAAATAATAATAATAATAACAAGAACAAGCGAATGACGCAAAAAAAAAAGAAAGTAAAATAAAAGTGAGTTTGTGCTTTGCATTCGCAGTACGTTCTCTTTTATAATTCGTTAGCCGTAAAGTGCCAGGCACTTAACAGTTGCATTTGAGGCGGGACTGTGGACTGCGGACTGTGCGGGTAGTCGGATGGGGGGGAGGCGGAGCGGGCGGATGACAAGTTGGGCAAATGGCAAATGCAAAGCGGAATACAGTTAGCGATAGGTGGCGGGCACTCAATTTGCAGCACGCCACGGCGGAGGGTCTACGTGCGGTATAATTAGAGCATAAATGCAGAGTGAATCAACTAAGCAGCGCACGGAGGCAACTGGAGCGATAGTAGTGGCTGGGTTATACAACGGTTCTAGATAAGGCACACACACAGGTGCACTCCGAATGAGTGCCCGGAGATGGAAAGCATGCATATGGGATGCAGCCAGTCTGTCGAAATTCATGATTAGATTTCGCAAATTAAGTGCTTTTGTAAATTCCCACAAAGTGTTGCACGATTTGTGATTGATGAATATGGAAGCATGCATTTTTTAACATTTGAATTTTTCCTCTTCTTCACTCGCATTCCTTTTAATTTGCTGAGAATCATTGAGAAGGGTGTGCGCAATGTGTTGCCTACTTTCTTGGGCAAGCACAGCGCTGGCCAAGTCACGTCTGCGTTCGCCAGTGTTGCAAATCGCTCCAAAATTGGAATTGCTGGCTTTAAGCCGCTTGGCAACGTTGACGACTTGGCGTTGCCAACTGCATTAGACTCAATTGCTGGAAGTACGGAAACGCTAATGCGGCCAAGAAGCGTTTAATGTCTTGGCACTGCAGTCATTAAGCGAGAAACAAAAGTTTAAAAACTTTTTGGCCAACGGGGAAAAGGGAAAGGAGAGCGAGCAAAGATGCCAGCCAAGTGGCGAAACCTACTTTTGTTGCTTCCACACAAATAATGCGGCTGTGGGACGCATGCGTGTGGTGCGGCGCTTGTTTCGCGGACAGGCTCGATACGGCTTTGTCAGGGAAATGCAATAAGGACAGGTCCTTTGAAATGCAATTAAATGCGACTGCAGTCGCCGGCAAGCCGCATGTAACTCAATTAGTAAAGTTGCGCACGGGCCACAGCCGTGTCCACGTTCGCGTCCACGTGCACGTCCATATTCAGGAAGCTCTGTCTGAGTGGCTTCAAGGAACGTCTGCTACGGCTGCCACGTCTGTTACGTCTGTGCCCCGCGGTCTTCCAACTCTCCAGCTCCCCACCTCTGCACGTCTCCACGTCTCCAGGTCCACTGGCCGCAATACGAAATTGGCGCACGTTGGCTTCATAATTTTATTATGACTGCACCGCGTGAAGTAAAAATTACGAGACAGCGCGCATCGGAGTCCAGAGTCCGGGGTCCGAAGTCCGGAGTGCGGAGTCCAGTGTCAAGTTGTGTGCCTCACGTTGCCGAGGGCGTGGTCCACGTTCCATCGTGCTCGGTCCGTTTAGACTAATTAGCAGACTGCTAATTGCACTTGAATGCCGGAATAAAAGTAACTGGGAGCGTGGCCGCTCGACCACTTGGGCAGTGCGACTGCGAAGTGTTTTGTGGCTCTTTTTTCCCCCCATTGTGTCTGGCAAACTTTTCGCACGCAGTTTGCGCCACAAAAGCTATAAAGAAATTATCCAAGGTGCGGCAATGTGTGGGGCTCGGAAAGAATTGTGTAAAATGTGATATGGAATGCAACTACAAGGGTATGTTAAAGGTGATAAAGTATACTGGAAGATTGTAGATGCTATGTGGATGGTAAGTTTGAAATGAATGTGTGGTATGAGTAAAAATAAATATGAGTGAAATGTAGAATGTAGACTGACTACGATGTGGATCATGCGTGGATGGTATGTGTATTGTATGTCCAGTTTGCATGAAAGGCAAATGGATTGCATGCAGATCATGTGTTAATAAAATAAAAATGTAAAAGGTGAGCTGAACCATTATGTGATTTTCACATTAACCTTTGAATATATTTAGAATTTAATGAATATCAAGTAATCGTTTTATGCAAATATGTAACGAAAATATCTAACAAAGTGAAGGATGCCTTTTGGACTGCGAATGGCATGTGGATTTTATGCATTTACTACGCAATAAGCCAAAAACTCCAGCAATAAAAGGCAATACAATTTGAAATCGAGTGTTGCCACACAGAGTCCATGCACGTACAACTTATTGAGCCATAAAAGAATCGTTTAGTGCCTCGTTTTAAATGCTCTGCAGCTGCTGGGGTATGCAGGGAATGTGAATGCAAGCTCGGTGCGGATTGCCTGATTCTCAATTGGCCATTCACCTGCACAGGTGGCAGTGGAGCAGCTCACGCCTTTAAAGCGCAAATCGAATTCAAATTGATAATTGGAATAAAGCGCTTGGAACACAAAAAACAGCACGCAGTAACATTCTCGATTTATGTATGTGCGGATGCTGTTCGAGTTCCACTGCACGTGTTGCCCACCAGAGGCAAAAAGAGGAGCGGACGAAGCAGCATTTGCAATCCTTTTTTGAACACAGCCGACAGCTGTCAGTTGCGATCCATGACGAGAGTTTTTACATCAAGCTCCGAGGGAATGCGACGACCATTGTTAAAAATGTTAAAGAGCGAGCGAGAAAGAGACAGGAAGAGGTTGCCTGACTGTCTGCGTGCGTGCATGTGTGTGTGTTCATGTGCGTGTGTTTTGCTTAGAGTGTGAAAGTGCGTATGCGAGCTGACAATTTCGAGTGGCACCGTTGCCCTGACCAAACAGCGTTGCCAGATCGAAAAACACAAATATACACTTGCCTCTCTCTCTTTAGAGTTTCTGTACGCACACACACGCTGTTGTTGCGTCTCACTCACACATATAAATTGCATTAAAGCGCTCGCATTGAATTATGAATCCACTCTGATAAATTGGCTTGGGGTCTAGGCGACATTTAACTCTTTGAATATGATATTTTTTGTTTTCATTTCACTGTTTTGCGGGCGTTTGTTTCGCCCAGATCTGTTTTCGTTTGCATATTTTTAGGCGTCCGCTGGGGCAGTCGGCTCTGAATAATATTAAAAAGTCGAATCGGTTCAGAACCAGCAGCAAAGTGGCATGAAAACAATTGCCACTGAGGCAGACCAAAACTTTCACTTTGTACAGACTTAATTGAATTACTGTTATTTAATTATGACAAAAGTTTATAGACAGAGCTGCTGCTGGTGCGCAGGGAATTTTTGTAGAAGATGGCTCGAAATAGACAGGCAAATAAAATATGTAAGCACTGCTTTGAAATAGATTTTTATTTGTTGCGGAGAACCATCAACCAATCAACTAATACAGGCTATATAGCATACGAAATGGTTAACTATGAAAAAAAAAAACAAAAAAAACTCGAGTATTTCTGGCTGTAACTGGTATGGAAAACCGTTTAAAAATGTATTTTTGTTTCTTTTTGCCAAATTCCATTCGCAACACTTTCAAGCGAACTGAACAAAGTGTGTCTAACTCGTGAAAGCATCGCCGCGGTTTATTGATTCCTGCCGCCGCCCCTTGACAGCTTTACGTCTGCTGTGGCTTCTAATGGAAACTTTGCACTCTATCTCTATGAACAACTGTTTTTATTTATTTTTATTCTTGTTTCTGTTGTTGTTGTTCGCCGAAAACCCCCTAGAAATATATAAAATGAGTCGGTTTTGTGTTTTGAGCTTTCTGTGTGTGTGTGTATGTGAGTGTGTTTGTGTTAGGTTGAGGCACTCAAATACAATATTTTCGATCGCATAGTACTCTGAAAATTGTTTTCATTTTTTTGGTATAAGGGGAGTTGGCGTCGATTTGCCCTCTATAAAAACTTGGAATGAATTTTTAATAAAAAGCAGCGTTAGTAAAAACGAAGGCAAGGCAACTGAACGCATCAGCTTTTTCTTTCTATTTTTTTTTCATTTTTTTTTTATTTTTTTTATTGTTTTACATTCACTTGGCATATTTTGCATTTGAAATTTGTGTGCAGTTCTCAGTGCGCTGATAAAACAGAAAAAACTACAGCAGAAAAAAGCGAAAAGTTATGAAAAAGGAAAATATATAAAACTCGCCGCTTGTTTGAGAAATGTAAATCTGCCAAATGTTTTCATGCTGGCGCTTTTAGCTTTTGACTCCCAGCTGTTTGTTTCCAATTAGAGCGTCTACCACGGGGCGTATGATAATTGGATTGCCATGCATGGCCCCGTCTGAACACAGCCTCAGCCAGCTCTCAACCATCTCAGCTCATCTCATCTCGTCTCATCTGCCGGAGAGCTGAGCCGGGTTGGCGGCCGGTCCAAGGCTCTTTCACTGTTTGCAGTTGGCTGTTTGCCGTGCGCCTTTGCTCTTTGTCCAACAGATAAATGGACAGCTCCCGTGAGGGCAACTAAGCACAGCCAGTCGGCGACGGGCCAAGCCGTTGTGCGCCGGGCAATGTGAAATGGAAAGTCAACAACAACGCCAACAAGTCCAACAACGGGCTGAGGAGGCAGAGTAAGAAGCGAGGGCAGCAAGACAGGCGCGTCAACGGTTGACAAGTGTCTCAAGTGCGCAAAGGGCATGATGTGCTACAAAATACACAGTGCGTGTAATAAGCAAGAAATTACAACTATTATTATAATTTTTTTTTTTTTTTTTTAAATAATAATACAATTATCATTAAGAAGTCTAGCATGATAGTTGTATTATTATTAAAAAAAATCAATAATAATAATAATAATAATAATTGTATTATTTTAAAACATTTTGTGGGAAATATTTATATGATTTTGGTATAGATCCTAATAAAAATAGGTAAATATATAAGATATTGCATATGTACATATGTACTGAATAAAAATCTGTTTTCAATCACTTTAACATGTTTGTAAACAGACTCAACACAAAACATAGTTCAAAAGCTCTCTAGTTTATGTCTGCGTCATATGCCCTCTTTACTAAATATATACCCTTAAAGAATATTTACTGCTGCGCTCACTCGCTGTAGTTTGCTTTTGAGCGACGCTGCAATAAGGTAACAAAATGTGGGCGAAGTGAAGCGGCTATAAATAGTGGCAGACGCCTTGGGAGCAGCGTCGTCTGACAGTTGCTAAAACTATGCCAACGGCACTTAAGGTTAAAGCATCAGCCATAAAGCCAGCTGGGCAAAGGGCACATCGGGCAGATTGGGGCACGGGGACAGGAACGGGAACGGGCAGGGACACGGGGTCAGAGTGCCAGACAAGGAGACCTGCCAAGGGGTCAGTTTGACAGTCCGTTAGTCAATGGGTAAACGTGCAACAGTTGGTTGCACACTCGTTGCTTTTTGGCACACTGTGCCAGAGCAGCAGCAGAGCAGAGCAGCAGCAGAGCACAGCAGAGCACAGCAGAGCACAGTAGAGCACAGCAGTGACAACCGCAGCGACACGGCAATTTCGCAGGGCGCTTCGAGTGAGCACAAACAAAGTGGCCAACATGGCTGAGCTGTTGCTGCTGTTATTGTTGTGGCTTGAACAAATGTTTTTGAATGCCGGTTGAAGAAGCATGAGAGCTCTTTGTGTGGATGGCTCGGTTACGTTACGTATGCGTCAGGTGGAGCTGAAGCAGGCTTATTTTTTATATTTATTAGGAAATCACATATTAATTGGGGATTTAAATATAATGTACATTTTATATATGCATAAATGCCGTAAAGTATACAGAATTAAAATGAGAATAAGCTTTTGTGTTGTATTAACAAATGGTTTGGCAAATAAATTGAAGGGAAATGAAATGAGAAGAAGCATATGATTTAAAGTACAATCCATTAATATCTGCATTATATATACATAGTAGAAATTAAATTATAATGCAACAATGGGGTAAAATGTTTAAAAATCAAGAAAAATACTGAATTGTGTAGAATAAATACTCCTATTTAAGCTATAGGCCAGGTGAACAAATATTTTCAAAGAATTGCTAAAATTATTGTGAGAAATATATACAGCATACTTTTTGGGGCATAAGTTGTGAACAAGGCCATTGGACAAAAAGAAATGTATATGTTTACCTCAGTATAGTAGCTAATATTAAGAACTACTGAAGAAAATGATGTATTTATAGGAATAGAAAACTCCAAATAACTCCTTATCAACTTAGCTAGCGAGGATTACTTATAAAAATCAATAATACTAAAACCTTCTCAGCACACTTTTACGACTCTATGCAAGTTACTCTAGTAGTTACTTTAATCTATTTGTGTTCAGCATTATAAAGGACAAATAAAAACGGCCATCATATCTTCTTATACATATCTGACTAGACTTATAATTTATTTCCTGTAATTTTGGCAGACACTTTTTATTCAGATCTCTTTTTTTTGGCGCCGGATACGGGCCAACTATTAATTTGTTCTCGCCTTTACAATACTGACAAATTCTAACAATTAGAGCAGGCGCCACTTTTAACGTTTGCTGCATCTTTTGCCGCGCTTCGCAAATATTTGGCGCAATTTTTCATATTAAGCGACAGGCGGCGGATGGGCTGGGGGCGGGCGGCAGAAGGTCGCCGGAAAGTGGCACGAATAAAAATTGCAGTTGGGGGCTGTAAAAACGGCGCTCAACTTGCGCCAACTGTGATCAATCTTCATTGCAGAGCCATTCGGGCTGAGGATAGGGTATTCTAGAGCACTGACTGGTTGGCTGACTGAACAGGGCCTGCTGTCAGTAGTACAGTCAGCTGCATATTTTCGGCGTCGCAGGCAACAGCAACGGCACTCAAGCCTGACAAGTCGAACCAGCCAGCTGCCCGGACCGCGCTTGTACTTGTCAGGGGAACCGACAAACAAACAGCCAAACAGAAGGAGAGTCCAATCCTTTCACTAGCCGAAATGCAAAGCAAGTGCCGGAAGAAGGAGCAGAGGCACTGTGGAAAGAGAAATGGCCAACTAACAAAACAGGAAAATTGCAAAATATTTGCAATTGTCGCCATCGTCGACACACTGAAAAAAGTCAGGCAAGCAAACCAAAAAAAAAAAAAAAGAAACAAAAAAAAAATACTAGAAAAGCTGGCAAAAGCCAACGCCGAAGCAATTGTCGAAATGAATGAAGATGAAGTAGCAGCCGGCATAACGGTACTTCTACGAGAACATGTACATGGACAAGGCACACGGCCATGCTGCTGGGATTGGCCAGGACTGCTCCACAAGATTGATTGGTCACCAAAGGCCGTCCAGAGTTCATTGTGCCCCATCCGAAGTAAGCAATTTTATGTGTGGTCAATGGCCGACACTCCAATTGCATTTTTAGGGAAATTTAATCACATACAAAAATAATTATAATATATAAAATATATTTAATAGATTTATTTTCTAAATTTATTTCGAATCTTGAATTGATCAATTTGAATACCGAATTCCCATGCAGGGTATTCCTAGACCGACTCATTCACTGTCTTTCCCATTTAAAAATGCTTTCAGCCATGAAAAGCTAAAAAATATAATAAAAATATAATTACAATAGATTTCACTTAAAATATATTCAAAATTTATTTCCAATATCATAAATTGTTTAATTTGAATATCGAATTCCCTTGCAGGGTATTCCTAAGGCGAGCACTCTCTGCTCTGGCGATTTAAATTTATGTTTTCACATTTAAAAATTCTTTCAGCCATGAAGCGCTGCTTCTTCTTGTTCATCTTCCTCTCTTTGAGCTTTGCAGTTTTGCTGTGATATAATCTGCTTTAGTGGTTGTTTTTTACGGTTTACTTTTCAGCTTCTTTATGCGAATTGCTCAAGACTTAGACTCATTTTTTAATTGCTGTTGTTGCAGCAGCCGTTGCATTGTTCGCAGCTCGCCGCTTGTCTTTTGTTGCTCGGCACTTGATACTTTCCACTCGTCACTTTCCTTTCGTTACTTTGGCACTCGCTGCCCTTGGTCCTCCTTCTACGGTGTCGTCGTCGTCGTCTCGTCGCTCGAGACTTGCCAAATGACTTTGGAAAATCTCTTTCATTTCTTTATGATTCTTTTTTTTTCTTTTGTTTTTGTTGCTGCTGTTTGCTTCGAGTATTTGCAGTCATTTGTATTACTTTTGTTATCGTTTTTGTTTCTGTTGCTGTTGCTTTTGCTTTTGCTGCTGTTGGCATTGCATTTGTGCATTGGAAGCCTTTACCGACCCAACAGTCCCGACCGTCCCATCGTCGAGGTCTCTCATTGTAAATTGCTTTTTGTTTGACAAGTGTTGGGCTTGAAAAAGTGTGTAGGCCCTCTTAGCCAAGAGTCGGCAGTGAGGGGCCAGACAAAACGTTGTGTAAGCCGACGAGTAGAGTTTCGGTTTTTACTGCTGCTCTGCAGAATTGTTAAGCACGAGTCTAAACTACCTGTTTACATAGAACTATGGCTTCGAGCTAATGAGTTTGTGCTGTAATAGAGAAAGTTTTCCCTTTCGTACAAATCGAGCAAGTTATCAGCTGAGCTAAATTGCAGCAGTTAAGGTTTACGTTGGGCAAAACTAGTCTTAGTAGCCTTTTCGACCCGTGACTTATTTATTGACAGGTATTCAATTATCCAAGGATATTTTACCGAGCAGGCTATGTAGTAGGATTTTCCTAATGACTTTTTGCGGTTTAACTTTTTCAATTAATTTCCAATTTATTTTATTACAATATTATTAATACCCGTTGCATGCGGATAATCATAAATCGCATTAAACTTGTTCTGAGCTCGTATTTAAAATGTTAGCCCGTTCGCAGATTATTTCAGTCCGTTTAGCAAGGAGCTGCGCAGCAGCTGCTAAAGAACAAAAGCTTCCAAATGAGCAAAGGAGCTTAGCTGAATCTTTACTGTTACAGTTATTTGAATGCAATTGCCATTGCTGCGCAGCTTAGTGCTGGACTTTAAGTACATTTCGCTAACTAACTGCCGGGCGAACAGTCTTGAAGCAGAGTCCAAGAGAAAGAGAAACCAATTTAGACGAATCCATAAAACCAACATTAATGCCTTAATTTTGAGCTGAACAGCGAAAGTTGCAAGCGCGGCGATGAGAGCGAGAGCAAAGACTGGAAGAATGGGCATGGGATAAAGAGAGAGAGATAGAGATGGAGATAGAACCAAATAACGCGTCTAACAGGCAACTTTTAGCGCAAAGAAAAAATAAAATAAAATCTCTTACAAAAAGTTTTCGCACGATTTTAACGCATTGCAAAGCGCTGCTTAAGCCATAAAAGTGCTGCCAGGCTCCAGGGCTGGCAGGAAGTGGGTGCAGAGGGGGTTACACTGAGCAGGGGTCAGGCAACAGCCAGTTACAAGGGAGCCAACGCCAGCTGCAGGAACTGGGGAAAGCAAAAAATTGGCAGTAGACCTGCGGAATGATAAAAATTTTTAGCGCGACAAGTTTGCTTTTTCAATTTGATGTAAAGCAGGCTTACTGGCCAAGGCCAGGGGTAAGATGTTAACGGAGCAAGAGGGGGTAGGGAGGGAGAGCGGTAGATGGGGCTTGGCTAACAGTAAAGACTGTTCTGGTTGGGTTGTGCTGTGCGCATCTTGTGCCAGGGGCGCGACGTGCGTGCAACGAAAATTGAAAATTGCTTGAATTGCATTTTTCGTTGAAGACGGCGACTGATGAGCGCTGGCAAACCAAAGGGAAGTTGAAAGGGAAGTTGAGTTGAGTGAATTCGCAGAAGGCGCACGACACACACACACATACACATACACACAGAGAGGGACATACAGCTGTCAAGAATGCGCCTTGGAGGATGACAACGCGGCGTATGAGCAATGTGCAGCTCAAGTGGCACCAGCCGCCATTTTATGTTTGTTTTGACATATTCCCAACTGGCAAGCAACTCGAGCCGCCCCCTGCCGCCCCTTAAGTTGCTTGTTTGCGTAATTAAATCATTGCTACTGACTTTGCTTTATTTGCGCAGAATGTGGGTGAAGGCTATAAGCGCTTCGCTTGCCACTGCCGGAGGGGAGTGGGAGATTGAGGCAATGAACAGCATTCCTTAGGCACGCACATCTCATATCACACACAGCCAATGCATACTCCGCGGCCACAAAACGTAATTGGAACTGCGGATGTGGAAACCAAACAGTGCAAATGACTTTGAGCTGCACTCTTCCGTTTTTTATCCTTTGACTGCTCGGTGCGAGGCGGTGCATGTGGCCAAGAAATTGACATGGTTGCTTAAGCCCTGCCTTAGGCAGCCTGGGTAATTGAAAAGTGGGGCTGCCGTGGGTGGCTCCATCTGGCTGCAGTATTTATCTCAAACGTACGCTAACGACCGAAGAGCAAATGCTCGAGGCATGCGACAGTGCACGGAGCACATCGATTGCAAATGAAAAACCATTGAAGTTGTAATTTGCAAAATTCAATATGGGAAAAGAAAGAAAACCTCCAGAGAGAGAGAGAGAGTAAAATAAATAATCCTTTATATATTACAAATATCCTAAATTTAGCTATGCGAAAGAACTCTAAATTATTCACAGTTTTCTGCCATAAATGGGAGCCTGAATTATTTAACTTGTGGAAGCTTAAAACTTACGACGAGCTTTACCATAAACTTTAGCATCGAGTTATATCTACATAAAA
This sequence comes from Drosophila meridiana, assembly GCA_035045185.1. Classification (NCBI taxonomy): domain Eukaryota; kingdom Metazoa; phylum Arthropoda; class Insecta; order Diptera; family Drosophilidae; genus Drosophila; species Drosophila meridiana. The sequence continues at coordinate 15,333,805 of JAWNPF010000055.1, forward strand.
GTAAATACTTTTCTGTTGCCTTTATTGAAATGTTTCTTAGTTTATTTAACTTACCTTATAGAAAGTAAATCTTTAGTTGAATTGATTAAGTGTTGTGGATTCGCTTGAGCAGATGCTGCAATGGGAAAAAGAGATGCAGCTGATTAGATATTAAAATTAACATATTCCAGATATTATATGTTAAATAATCAATTTTAATATTATAATACATTGGTATTAAAGTTTCTTTTTGAAATGAAACCCTTTTTAAAAATTTAAGTAGTCTAAAAAAATTATATATATTAACTGAGTTTAGAACTTATTAAAACCTTAACCATATCGCTTTATCTTCATAATACTCTGGCCATGTCTCAGGTCACAGTTGATTGCTGTCCGCCAAGAGTGACTTATCTGAAAAGTTTTTCACAATTAATGTCCTCGAGTCATTTGCATTTCCAGTTCGAAATTTATTTATAGCAACTTTTACTACAACTTTACCATTAGCCTGAAATATTTCCCATTTTCATTTATTTTTCTCTCTTATTATTTATTTTGAAGCTGTCAACTGCCTAAGTCCCCAGGGTGCTGGCATCTGCACCCCTTTCGCTCGGTCCAACTCTCGGCTTGACTAATCAAGCCAAATGAAACTTTTTCCATTTAGTGCTCATAGTTATTGTTCGTGCTGCTGCCACATGGAAAGTTCCATAAAAATTGTGATAAATATCCAAAGTGACCTGGGAGACGTGAAGGACCAAACAACATTTGCTCCGGGCCCCAACACAAATATTCAAAACTGCAAATAGGACACAACTTGAACCCATCTTCTGCTGGCCGGGACAAGACAATGTAAGGAATGAAGTAAACGAGTCGAGACATTGCAATTGATAAGCAGCAGCAACAGCAACAACAACAAGGACATATTAAAGAATAAACAAGTTATGCCAACTGCTAGAGATGGCAGCGTGAGGCGTGAGTCGTGAGGGCAACGCAATGTGACTAGAAATTTTAGATAAACAGAGCAAATATTTGCTGATCCCATGATAGAAATGGCACAGAGGAGAACGGCATTGAAGATTTTTCATAAAAATGCTAGAAATATGTGCGAATTGCCTTGGCATAGGTGGCCTTTGTGCATTGTGGGCGTGCATCCTGCTGTTCCGGCTCTGGTTTCCCTCTTCTCCTTTTTTCCATCTTGTGCAAATATTTATGTAAACAAGCAAAATGCATTATGTGCCCAGTGCTGTCTTTATTATATTTCCAAAAGGCAGCAAACAAATGGCCAAAGTTCAGCAAGGAGCCAGCAGCAGGCAGCCAGGCACACAGGAAACAGACAGCAGTGGGGCGGACTGAGGGGCTGGCTGGTTGGCTGGCTGGCTGGCAGCGAGCAGCCGTTAGCAGCCAGAAGCAACAGCTCTCCAATTGAAAGTCAAAACAAACGAGCTGCAGTTTGCCACACCCACACACACACACACACACACATACATACTCTCTGCCATTGTCTTTGGGCATATAGTTTTGGCTTTCGGCACGTTTGCCATTATGCATATGCTTCCACATATACTCTCTCGCTCTCTCTACTCTCTACTTCCTTTAGCCTTTGACTTGCCTGCAGTCAATGTGCATGTGAGCAGCCGGAAACGGAAATGAAGCACAAAAGTTGCATAGCATAAGCCGTGCCCAGGCAGAGCCATAATAGTTAACTACACACATGCAGCTAACTTTTGCATTTACTTTCTTTTTTTTTTTTTTAATTCTTCTTGCTGTTTACCCTTTTTTTTGCTGGCCATTATTTAAAATTATTTTATGACCAGCTCTGACCATGATTTACTTATAAAAGTCCAGCCATAATTCATACTGCGGACTAATTGTCTGCAAAAATGCTTCGCTTAATTGAAATGCGAGCCGAGCAGCTGGCAAAGTGTCTGCAGCCGGACTCAAGAGTTGGGCACATGTTTGCATTCTGTTTATGAAGGCAGCCCTAAATTAAGTGCTTAGTCAAAGTGTTGGCACATTGCGCATACGTCACGTTGACTGCCCGAACTGCCAGTTGCTGCTGCTTGGGCCACTCGGAAGCTGTAAGTCAATTTATGAGCGCATGTGAGTGGGTAAACGAATGAAATGTTAATAAACTTAGATGGGAGTATGTGCTCTAAAGAGAGAGATAGAGAGAGGGAGAGGGAGAGGGAGAGAGTACTCAACTTATGGCGAGGACTATGTCAAGGTACATTTCAAATTGAGTCAAGTTATCTTTTATTATGATTCAAATTGTGTTTGCTTGAGCTCCAGAGAGAAATATCAATGACAAAACTGAGGTTTTTCGAGTGCCCTTTTTTCCATTTTCTTGTTTTTACTTCACTTGATTTGCTTACTTATTGCATTGCGTGGTCCAAATTGTATTGAAGAGTTTCCAGTTTTGTTTGTTCTCATGGCCTACTCAATACCCTAATGAAGTTCAGGGAATGTAAAGCACGGCTTCAGTTCAGCTTATTCATTTTTTTATTTTTGTTTTTTATTTTGTTCATTGCTCTCGTTTATCTCTCGTGCAGATTGATTTTTTATCTTTTAATGGCAAAAGCAGCGGCAAAGTGCCTGCTTGACTTCGATTTATTACAGCTCTTGGCTGCCAACAATAAATCGTGGCCATCTTCAAGCTGATGCTGCTTGCCACTGTTGTTGTTGCCTCTGTTGTTCTTAGCCTGTCTGTGGCAAGCTCTTGTATTCCTGTGGCTGGTTTCCACTGTCCCGTGTCCCTAGTCTCTTGTCCCTTGTCTTTGTTGTATACATATGTGTCACATGCATTATCTATTGTTGTTTGGCGCCCCATGCTGTCGTCTTGTTGGCTTCAGGCCTGATTTTGACAACAGACTTCCTCCCACTCCTCCTCTCACTAACCACATTTACATGCTTGGACGCATTAGTCGAAGATTTTGCCATTCTCGTGTAAATCATTTCGTGCCAATTTCATCAGGCTCCATCTGTGTCAGAGTTCATTGTAATTCTATGCGGAATATGAGCTGCCTGCCATGCATAGTCGATTGGCTGCTGTATATTATTCAGAACTCCATTGCACATATATTATACATTACAATCGCACAGCTCGGCAACTCGCTTTAGTTGCCTTTAAGTGCATGTTATCTCTTTCAATTAAGACTTCCAGCTTGCCCTCAGAATTTAACACTTTGATGGGCACTGGCGCACGAGCACGTTGTCTGTGGCAGTGCCACGCCCACTCTCAGTCAGCTTGTCAACAATAACAACTGTCGAACATGATAAATTAGTGAGTGCGTCAGGCAGTTGGTTGCCAGTCGCCCGGATTACCCCTTGGGCGTCATTCTTTGGTCGGGCTGATGCGCTCAACTGCATTTTTCAGCGCAGCCAACTATGGCTAGTGCCACCTTCCGTGCCTCCCCCCGACACCACAATGCCCCGCAACCCGCTATCGCCCGCATCACCGCAGTGGCTTGCATTGATGTCGCGTTAATTTGGCACCAGCTGCCAAATGTCAAAATGTCAAGTGAACAAAATTCCGCATCATGAGAAATGCATGTAAAAGCGGGTGTGTGGGTTTGCGTGTGTGTGTGTGAGAGTGTGTGTGTGCGTGTAACCGAAACCCCAACCCAAAAGACTGCTACACTCTCTCTCTCTCTCTCTCTCTCTCTGTCTAACTCCTGCCCTCACAACGTGCGACTCAACAAGCTGAATGCCTGTGTGAAATAGTTATCGAGTTTCCCTCTAGAAGCGCCCCCACGACCTATCCCCTCTACATCATAATGATAATGCCCATTATTAGCAGTTGCAGGCACTTTCAGGCTTCTGCATTTGCATTTCTCTGCCACGATTCACAACACTGTCCTACGGGTTGCAGCACGCAAACAGTTTCGAAAGTAAACTAACTTTGTGCTAAGAGAAAAAAAACTTGATAAAAGTTTTACTTTTTTTTTGCATATCTTAAGAACTAATTTAAGTGCATATATAATAAAATCAGACTATGGTAATATGTGAACATTTTAAAGAAAATATAAATAAAACAAAAAGATAAGAAAAATATAAAAAACAGATAAATAAAAATATATAGTTTTTTATTTACATAAAATAAATTTTATAGACAGGATATTTGAGTTGGGCTGAAAAGTTAGAGTGCTAAAACGGAAAATTTTATTTTATTTTATTTTATCTAATTTGATTTTATTTTTTGAAGAGAAGAGGAAAAGTTGCTGGGGCTATATAAATTATAGAAAATTATAAATATATTCTATATAAATAATTAAATATATATAAATTAAAGATGTCAACCAATTATTGAATAGATCAAAATATTTGAAAAATTTTTAATGATAAAAACTTATTTATGACATTTTTTAAGAGAGATTTATATAATTTTTGATGACTAAAAATAATGAAAGTAAACATTTTTATACACCTCTATTAATTATAATATACATTTTCTACCTAATTCTATATGTTAATATGTTAATTGATAATATGTTAATATGTTAATTGATTTTCTACTCAATTCAATTCCCAGCTTCAAATTCTCTGTAGGATAGTGTTGTCATAAAATCCACCGCAAAGCATGACGCGCTCTGTGTGTTGAGAGCAACTGTAGTCAGAGATTCTCATAGACTCTGCCGCCCACGACAAAACGCCCCTGATTTATGTACACATTATAACCAATTACATGAGCCGGCTAAGCAGAAGTGCCAGCGGCAGTTACGACTCCGAGTCTAATTCCGACTTTGAATAGCTAACTGGGGGCACAGTCGGGGGAATTCATATTTTGGGGCGCTAATTGAATTAGCGGCTGCTCAGTTGGCGCCCTCCTCTTGGGGCTGCGGCCCGGGTACTTGGCCCGGACAGAATGTGGGATTGCAGATATATGTATTGCTGGCTATAGCCGGGATTTGCGTGCCATATGACACATGGAAGACGGAAATCGGGAAGTCACTTGTAAGTCCTATAAGGCATAAGGTAATTAAATTCCAGGTGGCAGCAGCACAATTAACCGCCAGTTATAGGCGGCCAAATGCAACTCAGTTAATAGAGCCATGAAATTGGCCATCAAATCATTTGCTGCCAGTTGCTGCTGCTGCTGCTGCTACTCTGCTGAGTGCACCAAATTAGCTGTGCCTTTGATGTGGCTGCTCTTTAGGTAATTGCCTTAAGACGAAGGTAAGCCAAGCCCGATTATGACTGATAAAGCTGCACTTGATTAACGTGACTTGGGCTTTTACTTGCAAATCAATCAATGTCAAGAAAATGTAAAATATTTGCCAGCCTTTAAAAGGAATGTGAAATTAATATAATCGAACCTCGTAAATGGCATTTGCAAATGCGAATGCAAAGTGACTCAAGCTGAACCCGAAATGATATCAAGTCGAAATTTAAATGCTCTTTCAATTGATAATTGATTAACTTTGATATATATACAGATTAAAACCGTTTACTGCAGTGTATGAAGATATTGAATTGGAATTAAGACAAATGTTGTTGAGGTATAAATTTGAAGATATATTATATTAAAGTTAAATTATTTCTATGAGCATTGAATTTTGTATAATAAATATCATTCATTAAAATAATTTTTGAATAAATACTATTTACATTATTATCTCAGTTATTATATATATATTATATTCACTACTTTAATTCGCTTTATTAAATTTTCTTTAGTTAATCTTGCTCCTCCTACGACTGTCTGTTGTATATCGATCAAAATTGAAGAATTCTTAGATTAAAAGTACGTCGCGGCTGGCAGCTTAATTAATTTCTTTTCTGCTTTGCGCTGAATGATTTTTTATTTCCATTTGATATTTTTCTTCCTTTTGCTTTTTCCACCAAAGAAACCGTCTCGAATGACTGGCGGACGGAGTGCCGTGACGGAAGGTCGCAGGTTGTCGGAATAATCAACGCGCTCATTGAGAAATGCAGGGCGACAGTCTTGCTGCAGCGACTGTGGAACAGGAATGAAAATGGTAATGGGATTGGGCTTGGTATGGGCAATGGGTATGGGAATGGGATGGGAATGGTATGGGCTGTGTGGGCGACCCCTTGCGCTTTGAAGCCAACGCCCACTGCCTGCCGCTACCGTTCGGAATTTCTCTTTTGTGCCTTGGGCCGCGCATCGTGTTGTATTGTGTTGTGTCATGTGCGTGATTTATGTCACACGAAATGCAAATACATGAGTAAACATGCAAAACATTTCACAGACCATGATACACCACACACACGCACACACACACAGACATTTCTCTATATGTGTGTGTTTGCATATAGAGATATGTGGAGTTCGACGATTGTCTGCAGACATCGCTTTTTGCTGAGCTGTGGAAATGCGCGTGGCTCTAACGCAGCGTCCAATGTATTCACGTTCTTTAAATAAACCGCAAACGCATGAATGGAGACTATTGGGGGGAATAGAGAAAGGTGTACTCTGACAACTTGCAGTCGGTTTTAAATGGGGAGAAAATGACGGTTGAAATATGTCTAAACGACGACGAGCGCATATAACACTTTGTGCATTAGTTTCTATATCATATAATTACGAGTATTTTAGAAACATTTTGCAAGTGAGTAAATTCGAAACAAAATTTAAACTGTTAAGTAAAATGTTATTTAATACAGGTAATTACTGCTAGTCATATGCTAAGTAAAATGCAGGATAAATTGATGTAAGCTTGTTGTATACAAACTGCTATACATATATACGTTATATTATACAGAAACTGTCATACTGTGTAAACTGTGTTACCGAGTAATATGTGTAATATTCTTCAATATAATTGTTTAAAACTGTACGAACTGTTATAATCTGATATAACAATGTTTTTATCTCTTGTAAATCTTTATAATACAGCTGCTCAATTAATTTGACACGAATTTTAATACAGACTACTACAGAAACTGTTATACACACCGTTTTTCGAGTAATCAGTGTTATATACTTCAATGGTTTTCTTTAAAAATGTACTAACTGTTATAATTTATGCTGATATAACAACTTACAATGCTTTTGCCGTTTGTATATCTTTATAATCATCTGTTTAATGCATCCACCCACTCAGCTACGCCCACCCATTATTAATTCTCTGCCAATCAGCTACTCAATCAATTTGACACGTTTCGTTAACCATTTTAATCGATTGCCCTTGTCAGAAACTTAACGTGGAGCATTTTAAACAGTTCTCCTCAATAATAAAAAATAAATAAATAAATTAGCATAAAATGAATTTCAAGTGAATAATGCAAATTAAACTTTTTGCGAATTATTAATTAATTCATGTAAATTAATAAAGAAAAAAGCAAAGAGCAATAAAATAACTGTCAGCTGCTGTAAATAATTGCATTAGCTCACTCTTATTAAGTATGTGCACAATTTGTCACTATTGCACTTTTTTTATTTTTATTTCTATAAATTAATTATAATTCATTATATTGCAAATTACTTGGATTACAAGTGACAGAAAATTATGTACAAATTATAGATAAATCGTTTTTAAATGCTGCAAATAAAATTTACATGAAGTAAAATTCATATTTCGCTTTTGAAACAATAATTGCAATTTGTTAGCTTCTTTTTCAGGATTAATCATGCACGGTAATAAATGTATGTATGTATATAGCATATAATATATAAGTACACTGAAACATCTGCTCAATAATATAAATACTCAGCTGTGATAACTTGGTCAAATAATTTCCATTTAATGGGTTCTATATTGTTTTTAATAGGCAAATGTTTAAGTCAAATTATGTGAAGCAAAGCTAGTTAGCCAATTTGTTGTTACAACAGCTAGATAAGAGTAGCATATAAATATATATGTATATTTATGTATATATAAATATCATAAATATATATGCATATATCTTCACTCTACGATACACAATTTGAAAATGTGAAATGCAATTCAAATATTCGACTTTAATTTGCCTGAAGTTGCCAAATGACCCAATGCATGACTGGCTAACTAGCTGTGTGACTGATGGATTGATTGATTGCTTGATTGATTACAATTGCATACATGGCTCACGGCGAATTTGCTTTGCATTTAATGTTGTTGTTGTTGTTAATTAGTCTATGCACCTGTGCACAGAGCCCAAATTTTAGATCAATAATCATTGGACAAATTTTGTTGCGGCTTTTATTATATATGTATATATATATATATATAGATGTATATATTTATATATGTATCGATGTATGTGTGCGCCTGTGTCTGCTTCTGCTTGCGTGTGTCGGCACTTTTCTCAACACTGATAACAATCAACTCACATGTAGTTCTCGACCCTTTGCACCCGCCTCTCGTTCTCTCTCGCTCTCTCGCTCTCTCTTTCGCTCTCCCAGTCGCATTGCTATCGCTGAATGGGTAGGCGAAGCAAACGAAAGACAAACACTGAGAAATAACAGATGAAAATGCGCTAGGTAGAGAATGCCAAACTAGTAAATACCCTATACAATTTTATATACCATATAAATTTAGAGTTCTAATATTTACTGAAGACTTTATAATTTACAAGTATTTTAGAACCAGATTAATAGAATTAACTCAACTCTGCCACAGCACATAACCAATATACCCAGTAAAAACCGTATCATTTTCTACAGGGTATAAAAACGCTGAGGTGGCCTGCCACAAAGTAAACGGCGTGTAAAACGTCGGCACAGATATAGCCAGATATATAATGCTTACACACGTCGCTCTTCTTTTTCTTCTGCTAGATGTTGCTGCTGTTGTTGTTGTTGCTGCTGTTGTTGCTTTGTGGTGAGGTTGGGAAAAATGCAGCATAAAGCAAATCGTGTCAATGACATTTGGTGACATACGCTAAAGTGTGTACACACACACATACACTCTCGCAGAAATGGACACAAAGAGCGGGCGCAGTGTGGATTGCGAGTAGCCAAGAAAGATGCTCGACTGCTTGGGCTAGAAAAAATTCAATACAGATACGAGAGAAATTTCTACGAAACGAGCTGCACAACGGGTTCTACTTTACCTAAGTGGGCGACGATTGCTTCAAGGAAGCCGTGCAGTGGGGCAGCTGGGCACCGGGGCAGCGGGGCAGTGGTGCGGTGGAGCTGGCATGTCACACAGTTTACAGCTATGCTTAGCAGGCGCCGCTATTAATAGAAACACTTTTTTTTTGGGGTCATTATGTGAGCTGCCAATGGTAACAGCGGCACCCAATTTGATTGAGGTGACCCGATCTAAATAGCTGAGATATGGGCACCAAAAGGCTCAGCGGGCATTTCTCTTCGTCTATTGCTAGATTTCAATTAACTATTTGATTGATTTAGGAATTTCTTTAGACGATTCTTCAACTGTGAATGGGGGAAATGTAAAATGCGGTTTGCTGTTGCTTCTAGCGATTTGGGGACTATCTTTGAATGGCTTTTTCGACAATGGATAAATTGGAAAGGAATGGAATTAGAAGAACCTTTGATTTACAACCTTTGATTTACAACTGTTATACAATGTATTGTTATTTAAAATTGAAATGTTAATGTTAATTAAAATTATCTCAAACACCTATTATGTTCAAGAGAATCAGTCAAAATCAAACTGTTATACTAATGCGGAAAAACTTATAGTTTTCATGTTGTTGATTTACAAGATATATGCACCTGTTGTATAAAAAACTTCTTTATTAGATCTAAGTTTAAAACATGTTGATTATTATAAAAAGCACAGCTTTTTGTTATGTTTTCTACGACGAACTGTTATTCATAACTGCTATACGATATTATAATAACATTATAAATAGAATTAAAAAATTTAAAGTCAAAAATGTACACAAGTGTTATACATCATTGTTACACATAACTATTATAGATATTTGTTATACATAATTTGTACATGATATGTTTAACTGTTATGGATAACTGTTACGAATACATAATTGTTATACATACTTGTTAACATAGCTATTATATTTGTCTAATTTTTAAAATTCGTGTATAGGTAAATACAAATATAAATCCTCTTAAAAAATTGTTGGTCAAAGGAATTTTAAATGTGTTACGCACTAGCAGAAGCTTTGCAAATTGAAATGTACATCATTTGTAATTAACTGACAGCCAATTATTGGCTATGCAGGCCCCAAATGTAATATATCTAATTATCAGGTGGGTTTATTAAATTGCGCTGCCGTTCCCATTCGCTCGTAATTTCAGTTGATTTCATTTGCATTTGATCGTATGCGGCCGAGGTTATTTCGCAGTTCAATTGTCGGACTAAATATTTATTTGCTTGCATTTCAATTTCGTATATCAGTTTCGAGGCAATTCCTGTTTTATCGGCGTATCATTCGGCAATATTTGGTTGTTTTTGATGTTTGCCTTTACAGCAACATAATGTCATTTGCATAGTATTTTTTCGGTGGTCATTTAGCTGACCACAGCGGATTTTATGTACAACATTTTCTTTCTTTTTTTTTTATTCCAGCTCTGAAAACGAGTCAATTTTAGAGGGAAATTCCGTCAAAATAAACGCAGCATAAAACCAAAAATTTAAATGAATTAACAAAAAGTGAAAAATGAAAAATGAATGAATAGAGGCATTCATTCACAGTTTGTGTGGGTTTTTGTCACCTACGAAAATTTTAAATTGTAAACTCCCTCCGGACAGCCTAAACAGGGCTTTTATTTCTGCCATTGCGACTGGTTGACATTTGTATTTAATTTCATTAAAAATGTTATTTGCATTGTCAACGGCACTAAGAGCTGGCTGCAAACTCACGCTGAATACATTTAAAATACATGATACTCAAATTAAACAAAGCCCTAATCAACAGATGGCATTCAGCATTGGAATAATGACACAATTGAAATATTATACAGCCAGAGGAATGTTGATACGCGTAATCTAGAAATCGTTTGTTTAAATATGCGCAAAACATTGTTTTATGACTTTGACTTTTATATGTAATCAGATTTATATTTAAATGGAACATGGATGAAGGATGAAGCCTTAATTTAAGAGAGAATGAGAGAGAGAGGGGGGATAGAGAGAGAGAGAGAGAGAGAGAGAGAGAGAGAGAGTTCGCTGTGCACAGTGGGAGCCAAAAATAATAAACACATTGTTAGTTGCCCTTAATGGCCGCAATTCAATCGATGACTAATGGAGCCATCAAAGGCCTTGAAGGGTATTACAAGCACTTATATCACAAAGAGGCTTAAATTGTCAACTGACAGTTAATGGCTTATTTAATAATTATGTCAACATTTATGCATCCCGTTGCCGCATCACGCATACGCAATGTGTGCAGCTGAGTGCTGTCTGCTTCCTTTTGGTTGAGTCTGACTTTTGCACTCTGACATGCGAAATGAAATTTGTTAGCAGTCATTACCAGTGTCATTGGCCACATATGTCAGTGAACTAACAGGAAACAGAATGCCAGCAGCATCGGCTCTGCTCTGCTGACAAGAAACAGCCGTGCTCGGCAAAGTCCAGATGAATCCTTAGAGCGAAACTTTGGAATTGGGAGACTCAAGTTTTGGTTTGCTAAAAGTTATACAACTTATTTCTTTTCTTGGTGCTGACTTCGCAAATTAGTTTGCCCATAAATAGAAGCACTTATAAAAATATATATTAAACGAAATCGTTGCGAATATGCAAAGTTTGAAATGAGCCCAAGCCGAAGTTTGTTGCTGCAGCAGCTGCAAGTGGACTTTACGTTAGCTGGAAGCAGTTAGTTGCGTAGATCAGAGGTTAGACTAAGAGGTGCCCTAGTTAAATGTAGCAGATCAAATACTGGGTTAAATTGTAATTGAAATACTCCATTTATACATACATTTTTAATATGCTTATAAATATAATGGATGCCCAACAACAACCGTTTTCATTTCAGTTCGTTCAGTTCCACTTGAATGAAAAGGGACAACAACTATTTGCAGTTTATATATTTTATATATTTTCACAATTTGCTTTCATAAAATGTCACAATAAGCGTGCATAAATATTTATAAAGTCAGCTCAGATTTTGTCTGTTTCACTTGCACCTGTGTGGCAAGCTGCGAACTGCGAACTGTGAGTGTCTGGCATTTTGCAACAGTTTGTGGCACATATTATTTATTTTTGCATATTGCCCCGTACTGTTTATCTCTTTATTACGGCACAACTGCAGTCTGTTGTCTCATATTATTTGCAATAATTTACATTTGCATTTTCCGCACGGCGCCGCCAAGAGGGAGAAAATGGCCAAAAGGTGCCGGGAAATTGGAGCAGCCGCAGTTGGTATGCCAAGGTCCTGTCACGGCAGGGCGGGGAAGGGCAGGGCAGGACGCGTTGCTCCTGAAATTAAGTTGCATAAATTGCAAGATTCCTGCGTTCGCCCCATAAACAAATCGTACTTAACTGCGCATGCATAAGTAAGACCCAAAGCTTGCCGGGATGAACAGTATTTTAAGAGGAATCAAACTGAGCTTTGCATAATAATTGGTTGCAGTCTGAGGTCTGTGCAAATTGTTTGCACTAGGTTCTGAGTCAACTTATACGAAGACTGAAAATAATAGGAAAATTTACTCAAGGCCATTCTCGAAACAGGTCTTATAAATTGAGCGAAAGTGGCTTTGGTATAGTTATAATACTTCTACGGAGCATTTCATGGAATTATTCATCTCTTGAAACTCAACGGATATTACTTTGCATAAATGTTGAGCTCTGTGTAATACTGATTATTTAACAGAATTCAATTCTATTACAGTCTTCTGTTTTATTGAACAAACTAAATAAACATTTTCTGTTAATAATGAAGAAGATATAAATTTACCTATGCTAAAAAGTAGGTTTATCTATGAGTATTATTATCTGTTAAATGTATCTAGATCTATATTAATAGTGTATCTAATGTAAAATGCATTTTAATCTAATTAGTAAATAAATTTTATAAACTGTATATATAACTATTACATTTTATAAACATTTAAATAAACTTTAGGAAATATTTAGATAAACACATATGATGCGTGCTATCTCCCCTCCCTTCATCCCTGTCTCTCTTCTTTCAAACCTTATCTCTGTTTTGCTACACGTATTAGCCGTTGTTTTGGTTACACTAATTTCATTATCCACACGCCCCGTTGGCCCGCCGCAAAATTCTGGCGATTAGTGCTTTAATCTAATTGCAGCTACATGCGTGTGCCTCGATGCTCAATAAACTGTACTGATATATCATCAGCTGTGTGACAGAACAACACACACACACACACACCGCTTCAGCCCCTTTGTTGTTGTTGTTGTTGTTGCCGTTTGCCACCCCACAAAATGTGCTCGAACTTCACATGGCGCATGCATAATTAATTAGTGTACACATGCATAATTCTAATTACTGGCAGCAACTAACGGCTGTTTAGTTGCCGACTAAAGTCAGCAGCAACAACAACAACAACAACAACGACTGTGGCAACAATGGCAACATCGAACTCGAACCTTGACAAAGAGCTCATCAAAATTCAAAAGAATTGGCAATTTGTGCGGGCTGCGACGTGCGCGCGTTATATGGCAACCAATGCGGCAATTTGTGTTTTATGTGCCATGCTGCGTGTTATATAAGTACAGATTTGCATTTTCAACAACAACAACAACAACAGCAGTAACAACAACTACACAAAATAACTACGTTAATTAGCTCTGCGGCGCAGCAACTGCAACATTTTGTTAACATATGAAAGTGGCAAGCGGTCGTAGGTGGGGCAGGTTAGTTGCTGGGTTAGCAATCAACATGGCTCGTGTCTTGGCAACAACTAACCTGGCTGTTGCCCTCGCCGTTGCCCCCACCCCCCTCCTCCCCCTCTGCAGCCGTTGTCCCAACTAGATTACTGAATAATTGAGTGGTGCGTATAATGAAATTCGTATTCAAAATTCGTCGTCATTCAACGTCATCGCACGGAACTCCACGCCAACCACGCCCACATCCCATCAAGCCCCACTCCAGTTACCTAACCCTCGCCCTGCCCCACCCGGTTGGCTCAATGTTTGTGCCTCGTGATTTGCGTCGAGGCCCCGCAACGGAAACGGCCAAATGTTGTATACAGCGCCCAGCTCTAAGTACGTGTAAAGCGCTGTGTGCGTGCGACAGTCTACAGCTGTGTGTGTGTGTGCGAGTGTGTTTGTATTTGTTTCGATGTTGCCGACTTGCATACATAATAGGCCGTGTCGCCGGCCTCTAGCACCACTTGCCGTACACCGCTGATGAGCTGCCCGTCCGTCGGGTCAGCGCATCATTCAACGCTTTTATAGCCATTCAACTTGACGCATCCGTTTTGGCCAACTTTTTGGCTTACAGCCCTAGCCGCGTGGACGAGAGCGGTTAGTGAAAAATGTTTAGATTAAGTGTATCTCCATATAGCAAAGAGAGTGTAATTGAAAGCTTTCACTTGCAATTGGTTTTGCTGCTGAGAATTTGGCAATGAGAGGGACAACAAATATTTATGTATAATTTAGTAGTTATGTAATATACAATATATATATAATTATAAATAATATTTAAATATATAATTAAATAATTAAATAAACATTCAAATCATTTAGTAAGCAGCAATTAGAATTGGAATATCAATATCTATCAATAGATATACAAAATATATTTTATATTTGACTCATCTACAGATTTGCCTTGAGCAGCCCTCGCACATGGCTTAGATCTGTCTGCAGATGCGGAGCGTGTCAAGGGGTAACACATTTTGGCAGCACAGCTTTACTAGCGGGACGCCTTGTTGCTTCATTATTTGTAAGTATGTATGAGCCGGGCCTTAACGTATTACCAAGTTTATGTCACTTCGCTGTGTGCTAAATTTGCTGCCCTGTTGCTATTGTTGTTGTTGTTGTTCTTGTTGTAGCTGGCGTGTCGTTTCGCTTGCTTCATATAAATCGTTTTGGGATTTTATCGCACAATTTTTGTGCCACATCCAATCCACATTGCCATCTCCTCTGCTCTCCCTCTCTCCCCCTCTCTTTACATCTCTGTCTCTCCTGTTGCTGTTTCTGCTCATCCTGCAGCCTGCCTGCTGTTCGTCCTGCACCGATGCGTTTGTTTCCGTGCAGCTCGAGCTCATTATTGTTGTCGGTTCGTTACAGTTCTTTGTTTAATGACATCATTTCGTATGAAAAATTGTAGCTATATACACAGACACACACACACACATACACACAGAGAGAGATGCGCTATAAAGCCTTGCCAAAATTATAAAGTTGAGCGACAAGCTAAAGAAATGATTAATGTCAGTGCGTAGCATTATCATCGTGCACGTATTATATGCCATATAGTGGCCCCAAGTCGTAATCTTTGTCATGAAATTTGACATAATGAAAACGGAAACGTGCATCAACGCCAAGACGAAGGCGAAGAAGAAGAGGAAGAAGACGAGGAGGTAAAAAGCTGATAAAGTTTGTAATTTACTTTCGCCCTATTAATGGGCGCTGGGGTCACGTGCATGTGGAGAAAGGAAAGTGCACGAAATGAAGATTGAGCAGAATAAAGACGGAATCAGGTCAAAAGATTTGCAAAACTAGTTTAAAAATGTATAAAGCGCAGCATAAGGCAAGCAAAGGATGCAGGTGAGGAACACAAAGGAGAAAATGATTAAAAGGCCATCTGCCTGCGCTCAATATGCGATGCCTCCATTCAATTTAAATTAGAGATAAAGGCTGAGGATAAAAGAAAAACAATCTGAAATGCAAACCGTTAAGAGTCCATTAAAAATACCACTTAACCGTGGCAATACAGTAGAGAATAGGCGCATTTAATAGGCGTATACTTAATATTTTATTCGTGCCCAGCCCCCGGCTATCGCTGTACATAATAATATGCAAATGTGTCTGAAGTTTATTGAGTAACAGTTCCCAGTTCCCAGTTCCCGTGCCCTTTCGGCTCCCAGCAGTCCCATTTCGCTGGCCATAAACTGAATTTTCCGCACCTTCTTTAACGCCCGAGTTAAGTTATGGCTCGCATGCCTAAGATATTTGCAACACATGCGACTCAAGGCAAACATTTGCGGCACGGAAGTGCGCTCAGAGCCAGCATTAAACGGCATGCGAATTAAATTAATTGGCAAAGTTTAATTTTTCATTGCGTTGCGATGACAAAAGCCGTCCGTCCGTCCGTCCGTCCGTCCGTCCGGCTGCCCGATGTTGCGGGACTGATACCAAAAAAGGGAGAGTAATTAAATTTTTGGGGCACGAAATCTTTGCACAATCTCGGCTAAAAGTTGAGCCATGCTCATGTGTGTGTTTGTGTGTGTTTGTGTGTGTGTCTGTTTGTGTGTGTGTCTGTTTGTGTGTGTTGGCTGTGGCTTTGACTCATGTAAAATTTAAATGAAATGCTCGCTCGCAGCAAAACATTTTCCGTTTGTTCTCCTATGTGGCCCAGACTGTCGAGCAGAACCGCAACCAGTTAACAGTTAAATACAAATGTCAAATGCATGGCAGTCGTGTGTGCTCGTATGTGTGTGTTTGCATGTGTCTGTGTTCGTGTGTGTGTGTGTGTGTGCCTGCGTGTTTGTTTACGTTTTGTGTCTAATTATCCTGCAAACGACGCTGGCAATAATTTCATATGTACAAACAAAATGTGGTGCGAAACACGTGGCGTATGCGCAATTATTACCAGAATCCAACTTTACGCTTAGCCTTCGATTATCCTCGCAGCTGAGCGCGTCCGCAGTGTGCAATTAAAAATGATGTTTATGTTTTTAAAATGTAAATTTAAATTATACGCGCGACAAGTCGGCCAACGACCAAGCCGCAAGCCAATAAAACTGTTCGCCATAGCAACACGATTGCCACATTTGTGGCGACCGAGCCTGGATGGAGCAGGAGTTCCATTGTTGTCAATGTTGTAAGCTTGTGCTAGAACAGTGCAATTTTGTCTAATGGTCAAATTTTAATAATATTCTTGTCTATAAAGCATCGACATTCCTAAAAATAGAATCAACAGAGCAGTTCTGTATATATTGTAGGTATATGAATAACGTAGCCGACCTAGTCCTGTTTGTCTCTCAGCTCTTCAGTTTGTTCATTTTATATTTTATATTTTATATTTTATATTTTATATTTTATATTTTATATTTTATATTTTATATTTTATATTTTATATTTTATATTTTATATTTTATATTTTATATTTTATATTTTATATTTTATATTTTATATTTTATATTTTATATTTTATATTTTATATTTTATATTTTATATTTTATATTTTATATTTTATATTTTATATTTTATATTTTATATTTTTTATATTTTATATTTTACATTTTATATTTTATATTTTATATTTTATATTTTATATTTTATATTTTATATTTTATATTTTATATTTTATATTTTTATATTTTATATTTTATTTTTTATATTTTATATTTTATATTTTATATTTTATATTTTATATTTTATATTTTATATTTTATATTTTATATTTTATATTTTATATTTTATATTTTATATTTTATATTTTATATTTTATATTTTATATTTTATATTTTATATTTTATATTTTATATTTTATATTTAATATTTCATATTTTATATTTTATATTTCATATTTTATATATTATATTTTATATTTTACATTTCATATTTCATATTTTAATCTTCCCATTTTAGCTCAAATGCTTTACGATTTTATAGAGTTAATTTATCAATCTGCCAATTGAAAAAGTTTCGCAGAGGCCACAGTTCTTACTTAATGAAATTATAAAGCTCTTCTTTATTTACTCCCACGTTTACAATGCAAACGCGTATATCGGATGCAAATAGTGGAATATAATGCCATTCGGCTCCAATCAGTTAAAACCAAAATACATTTGCCATGCGCTTTTTAAGGGTGCTCCAGCATTGGTCAGTCAGCACAGCGAGTATTCATTTATATTTTATGCGTGCATTTTGTTTTTTGTTATTTTTTTGCTTTTTATTTTAATATTTCTCCGAAAATCGTTGTTGTTGCTGCTGTTGTTGTTGTCCATTGAGTGTTCATTCCGCGTTATATTTACTCAGTGACTGGGCATGCGGCACGCCAATATGCATTTAATATTCAAGAGCATGGGGCGGGGGGCGTGGCACGAGGCGATGAGCTTAAAAACTGAAACTGAATCCGAAAAATAAAAACATTTTTAAGGTAACTGAAAGGGGAAACCGTAGAGGAAATCGCATTGGGCGTGGAGCCAGGGAGTCAGATGACTTAAAATTTCTTAAAATTAAGTGTAAAATTTTTATATATTTAAAAAACATTTACCAGGAATATTTGCATACTCTATACAGCAAATCAAAACCATATTTTTGCCGAGAATTATTTGTTATATATTAAAAACATAAAATATATAAAATATTTACAAAATATATTTAAATTAAATTAGTCAGTCAATATTTCGAAAGAGTATACACCATTCGAATAATCTGAGCAGCATTTTAGTTTCTTTTTTGCTCTTTGCATTCTCTGCTCGTGAGTCTCCTTTTCGACACGTTCTGCCATATCAAGTGGCTCGACCACATTAAAAAAAAATGAAGTAAATAAAAATAAAAATGCTGTTGAACAGGTTTTTTATTCTGAGCCTGATTTGTAGGACTTAAAAGGAGCTCGGCGAGGCGGCGGAGCAGAGGGCGCGCTGACAATGCGTGGCTTATGCCAGGCATGGGAATGGAATCGTTGTTGGCGGCATCGCGACGGTGTCCATGTTCGCAGGCACTTAATAAGTGTTTAGCATGCAGAACCGGATCATATTTGAAAAGTTGGGTTATGAATCGCAGCTCGGCGAAAGTTGCTTGTATTAAAAGTCAAATACTCGCACTGTGTGCGCTTGTCATCTCGTCAAACACTGAGCGAAAAGTTTTGTTAACAACGACTCGAAATTGGATTTGCGCCGCGAACCGCAACGACAACAACAGCAACAACAGCAACAGCAGGACTAATAAGCTACCCCAGGCTGTGGGCTAGGCTGAAATCCTTGAGGCAAGAGCCCCCAAGAGGCGCCCATTCATTTCAAATATTGTTTCCAAAAGTTGTTCGGCCTCTTCATGTGTGTGTGCGTGGGTGTGTGTGTGAGGGTGCGTGGGTGTGTGCTGGCAGTTATAAATTACGTTACGTATACGCAATGTGGTTAAGCGCACAAAATGCTCGCTTATGAATACACGTCTTCACACACTCAAATAAAAACCAAGTAAATTAGGCGAGAAAATTCAATAAATTGTGGAAGGCGAGCGTAAGGAGCGCAGCTGAAGTGTCGGCCTTCATGGGCCGTGAAGACCTTTCAAATATATAAGACGCAGAAAGTTTTATGTAAACGAGACTTAATTCCACCAAATGCAAATGAAATATGAGCGCTTTCATTTAAACGTATTCATTACAGTAGAAATAGAGGTTATATATATACACAAATATTTATAGATTATTATAATATACTATATTATTATTTAAATATTTATTAATATACATTTTAGTAACATTTTCGACTGTTTCATATTCAAATATCTTAAATTTGAAAGAGAAAACATAAAAGGAAACCACAAACAGAGGCACGCTAAGCCGCTCAAGTGTCTCGACTGGATACGCATGACCAGTTCTTTTTATACCCTGAGCCATGGAAAGGGAAAGGGGGTATGGGTTTGTAAGGGAGGGGGGGGGGAAATTTGGGGGGGGGGGGGGGGGGGGGGGGGGGGGGGGGGGGGGGGGGGGGGGGTGGTTGTTTTTTTGGGGGGGGGGGGGGGGGGGGGGGTGTTTTGTATGTTGTTGTTTTTTTTTTTTTTTTTTTAAGTTTGTTTTGTTGATTTTGTTTTTTTTTTTTTTTTTTTTTTTGTTTTTTGTTTTTTGTTTGTTTTTTTTTTTTTGTTTTTTTTTTTTTTTTTTTTTTTTTTTTTTTTTTTTTTTTTTTTTTTTTTTTTTTTTTTTTTTAATAATTGTAAATTTAATTTTTTTTTAAAATTTTTTTTTAATATTTATAAGGGGGGGGGGGGGGGCGGGGGGGGGGGGGTCGGGGGGGGGTTTGAATATATATAGATATATATATACATATATATATATTTGTGAACGAAAACAAAAGGCAAAAGAACATAAGCGTATCGGTGCATGAACGTGAATTGGCCAGCTCTAATGGGCCTTTGAAATTGGCCGGGCCAACACCAAACTAAATTACACAATTAATAAGTTCAGGAACGATAGCAACAGCAACAGCATACTCAACAGCAACAGCAACAGCAACAGCAACAACAACAAAAACAACAACGAACTGTGCACATAATAACCGCAACGTTTAAGGCCAAAATATGCAATTAGGACCAAAAAAGGAGCTGGCGTGAAGGCGAACAAAAATCGCGTGAGAAAACGTCTCAGCAAGGCGCTGCCTCCGAACCCTGCAGACGAGAACCTCGCTGTCTCGGAAATTCAAAAATTAATCAGGCGAAAATATTGCAAGCGACGATGAGGCAGCGGAATGCGATAAAAAGAATAAATCGAAAATTGGGAATGTATCGACACGCACAATGAAATGCCATTGGTCAAAAATAATAAAAACAAAAAGCGAAAGGACTTCATAAAAGGATATATAATAAACGTTGTGGAACTGACTTTATGCTGAGACTGGCCAAAACCAGTGCCAATGGCCATGCTCAAGATAAGGAATGCGACAAGCAAAGTAAATATATAAATAAATATATGTATATATAAGAAAGATATTTAAAAACATCCATTGACTGAGGCTGTACTCGAAGATAACTTTGAACTTCTTTGAGCTTACTTGACAATAAATTAAAAAATTAGGGTTATTTAGCTCACTTTATGACTTGGTGAATCATTAATATTCTATCTCTGCCCTTCAGTTGTGCACTGACACGAAGTCGAAAATGCTAAGCTCGAGTCACAATGAGGCAGCAGAATGAGGCAGGCCGAAGCAGGCAAAGGACAACAAGCAGAAGGCTCATAACTAAGATTGTGCTAGTGGAGCGCAGAGCCAGGGGCAAGAGCTGACATATACAATGGCCATGGCCCAGAAGGAAAACACATGTGCAAGTGGGTGGATAACATGATATAGTATATGGGCAGGGGGTAGATGAGGCGGGCAGATCTACTTCATGTTGCCAATGGAACAATGCGCAACGAGCCAAGTTAGTTGCCTGACTCCCTGGCTCTGGCTCTGGCTCTGACTCTGCCTCTGACTAGAGCTCTGGCTGTGGCCTAAAGGGCAGCTGGGCTGAAGTGTGGGCGGGGCCAAGGTAGTGAGACAAAGTGCTCAAGTTTCTTATCAGGCCTGGGGTAGCAGGCGGCCGACGCCTCGGGGAGCTGGCACCGCAAATGTGTAAAAGATTCTCGTATTTTTATGTCTGCTCTTTTCTTTTTTTTTTTACCTTATACCTCACACATACATAGGTAGGTGGGGTATATTAAAGTTGAGCTTATTTGTGAAGCGGCCAGAAATAAATTTCGCCTTTAATGCGATGTAGCAGATAAGTGTTTTCGTTTAACTCCAAAGGATGAGAAGTCTTGCAAGCGAACAATATAATTATATTGATAAATATCGATTTATTCAAGAAATGGAATGTTGTGATTATCTTATCTATAATTATGTAATTACAGAAATGGGATGATAAACATGCCACCATTAAGTATTCATTTTATTTTATTTTATTAAATAAATAATCGATAGATATGAGCTACCCTACAATTCCCCTCTTAATCTATTCCACAGGGTATCTTCTAATCTCACCATCTTCAATTTTTATTTGCCTGACTTCACTTGGGGTTATTTGTTATCATTTTCTAAGCATTTTCAAGCGTCATCTCTGAGCTCTCCCATATTTTTAGCACTGCTAAAGCTCGGTCCACAAGTGCTCATTAGATTTGTGCAAATATTTGCGCTGCATCGACAGGCTTAATCCGCTCCGCTCCGCTCGTTTTCTAAATCTCCCCCAGCATCCGCCCCGCTAATGACGCCCACAAAAAACGAAGGAAAAATGTAATTTCATTGCTTGCGCAATATTTCATTTCGCGCTCGGCGCTCAAATAAATAAGAAATGATTTTTTACGAGTTTTGCTTGGGTTTATATATTTTGCGCTATTGACTTTTAGGTTTGTTTTTATGAGCAGAGTGGGGGCGGGGATGTGGCTTGGCTTGGCTTGGCTGTGACCTGCATCATGTTAAAGCAAATAAATCGCTCAAGTTGAAAAAAAAAAAAAGAAAAAACAACTTGCTGTGGAGCCCGGCCTTGGGGGCAGGGCCGGAAGTACTCAAATATGTTTGCCATTAGGTAGAACGTACTTAGAGGAGCAGCAGCAGAAGAAGAAGAAGTAGCTGTCCAAGATATTGATGGGGCTGCTGCCAGGGGTCTATTGGGGGGCTAACATGGCGAAATGCAGCTCTCGACTAGTTGCACTTTTCCGACCAAGCGGCAAAGGTCAAATAAATCAATGTTCAAGTGATTGAGAAAAATCATAGTTTAAGAATTATATAAAAACATATATATAAATAGAGAGAAATATATAATTCAACGCTCCAAGTGAACAATAAACTATGAATGAAAATCGGTGCTGAGAGAATAATCCACTCGAGCGGAGAATGCATCAATCGCAAGTGAGAGAAATAAATAAGAGAGAACTGACTCAAGTGTTTGGCATTAACCCTTTATATGGCCGTGTTGCATATCTGCAACATACCGTTTAAAAGGTATTTTTTCGCAATGCAAATCGAAAAAAATCGAATGTGGCTATTTGCTGTACATCTGAAACATACGCATTTTATATATAATTTACTTTGGGTGCACTTCTAGATGTTTTGAAAAACATATGTTCACTTTCCCGCCAATTTTGTGAAAAGCCCATGTGTGCTTGTGGAATTCGCAAGCCAAGGTGGAATGTGGATGGAATCTTTGAGTAAATATGCTAAATAAATTTCATGTTAATTAAAACATAAACTGAAATATTAATGATCAGTTATGCTTTCATTACTCATTATTCATTAGTCAGACTTTGCTTATCCACATTTTAATTTGAGTTCATTAATGCCGTTGGCTTGTTTCAATTATGAAAAGGCAACAAAATAAATAAACTGGCTACAAATTTATCTGGGCCACTAACAATTGTTTCAACTCGTGCTCAGCCGACAATCCTCAGGCAGTGCAAGCATTGCTAATAAATGCAGCACACACATATGAACAGAGAGGGAGGGAGAAAGAGTTGCCGAGCGCGAGAGAGAAAGCGATCTGCATAAACAAACATCTGACTTTTGGTATTTGCCATTGGCAAGCAGTTGCCATATTGCAGCCTCCGCATTTTGGGGTAATCAAATATTAAGCGTGCCGTGCCGCCCCCCGCCCGCCATGCCACGCCTCTGGGCATGCATGCTGCCACCTGGCCCACGGCCACGCCCCGTGTCACAGGCAATTTCAAGGATAACTGTCCAAAAAGTTTTCAACAACGAGTCTATCGCAATGTTCCCAAAAATAAACTGCAGAAAAACAAACGAACATTTTTCCTTTTGTCACATCAACTGCCACGCCTCTGTATATAAAAGGGGCGGTTGCCTATAGTTCGCCATTTTTTTCGCTCAAATTTCATTTAAAACTCAAATCGAATTGCAATTAAATCCAGCCAAATATTGAGATGGCTTAAACGGAAAGTGGGCAGGCTCGAGCCCCGTTAAGCACCAGCTTTTTGGCCCAGAGCAGGCATTGGCTGCCCTTGGCTAAGGCCAGAAGTTGAGCAACGAAAATAGTTTTGCTAGGAAATTACTTTGGACAGGTGAACGCAGGTGAGCCAGGGTAGGGGATTTGTAGACCCTAATGATGAACAGTATGTGTGTGGTATGAGTGCTTGTGTATCTTACAGGTGTGCGAGTGTGTGAGTGTGTGAGTGTGTGCCAGAGTCTAACTTTAATAAATAATGGCCAGCTGCAGCTGGCTGAGGAACGGGTCTAGGCCAACGATAAAAGCCAGAAACTTGTACTGCAGACAGCTTGAAATATGCTGCTAAGTAAAATAGCTGCAATTTTGGATATTATTTATGAGCCAGTGCAAATAATGAATTTTGAATACCAAATTAGGGAATTGAATTGCTTAAAGTGTTTGTGAATAGCAACATCAAATAGTACAGAGCAGCCTAAAGGTATTTAATTTATATTTACAAGTAATTATTGGATAATTGGAATAGAAATTATTGACTTTAAAAATATACATATTTAAAATTGGATATATTCATGTGCAAGTTATGAATATATTTAAAATTAATTTTAGATCTTGAGTATTTTAACTTCTCAGCTCACATATAATTCGCAAATAAGCAGTAAATTTAAAGTCTATAATTTTCAATTAATTTCAAGTTTCCACAAAGTTATTTGCACTCCACATTGATCAGCAATCCGTTAGCTTATTCACTTTCTAAGTTTATAATTAATACTCCTACTACTCTAGAGCTGAATCACAAATGCCCCACAAACAGTTCATTTCGGATATAGATATCAACAAGGTATAATTAATTTTACAATGCAATTAAAATGCTTTTTCCTGACACTTTGCACACTTTGCCGTAGAAATCACGACACAAAATTACGCTTCAATGAATCACTTTAAAGTATTTGCCCCACACCCACAAGCCTAAAACAAATTGCCGTATAAATTGCTACAATTATGTCTAATTAAATGTAAATTTCGGTGCACCACTCGACTACAGCTGCCAGCAGCTTCGACTCCGGCTCCAACTTTGGCTCCGACTCCGACTCCAACTCCGACTTCGTTTCCCTGTCTCCGACGCCTGTAGCATTGACCTTACCCAGACCAAAGTCAAGCCAGACACGGCCACCGCACACAATAGTGGGCAAAAGCGCTGCATTATGTGGCAACGAAGCTGGCGGCGACTCCTCCCTATCTACACACACACTCACACACAAACGCACACACACACACACATAGTGGGAGAGCTGACAGCTGTAATCCTCCTGCTTATATTCCACACTCCGTGCAACCACCCACTTCTGCTGCCCGGCCGTGAGGACGCCGTAATTTACAAAATAAGCCGTAGACAGGCCACAAAAAGAAAAGCGGAAAAATAATGCATAGAAAGTAAGTTAGAAAAGGTAAAGCCAAAGTTAGTCGACTTGAAAATACCTGCGGGCGGGTCAGCTCATATTATAATATGATGTAATCAAGTGCCTAAACAGATGCAGATCTGTTTAAACAATTGAATTTGTTAATATGCATGTAAATTTGAGAAACAGATAAGAAGGCAGTCAGAGAGGCCTGACGGAATCCGATCAATTGATTATAATATTAAAGTATTGGGATGTTCGGAAAGAATTTGCCAATTTTTTTAAGAAAGTATTAAAACATAGAATAGAATTAAAACATAGAATTTAGTCAATTATATATTTTCCATTTTGCTCGATAACCTTTTGCCATCTTTCCGAAAAAGTCATTATTTCGCGCTCATAGAACTTCTTATATATGGAAATATATACAAATAAATGTTTGCATTTAAATTTTTAAATTCAGCTGTAATCAGCGCAATCGTCTAGGTAATATTATAATCAGTTCAATTTATTTAATCTGAAATTTCTTTAGAATATTGATCATTTTTTCTAAATCAATCAATTCCACCCTACTTAGAACTTATTATCTCTCATAATCCATAAACCTATCAGCAATACAAAAACACATTCGAGCAAAGGCCAACTCTTGCCTTTAGCTCCTGCATACCCTTCTGCAGCCAACGTACTTAGAGCATAATTGTAAAAAAGAGACAATTAGTAGGCCTGGCTATCGTTTTGCTGCGGACACGTTTTGCCCACACCTGACGCCAGCCAGCTGACACCTGGCCGAGCTGTTAGCCACTTGTGGCATGCCCCGCAGTCGAATTGCCCAAGACTTTTTACATTTGAAAGCATCTTTAACAACGCAATTCTCGAGACTTGGAGCCAGTTTTTGTGCTTGGCTTCGTTCAGGGGCTTCTCGTCTATAACTCACCTCTTTGACACGCGCGCCAATTAAGCTGCAGTTGTTGTTATCGTTGTTGTTGCTGTTGTTGTTGTTGTTGTTGTGGCAGTTGCGCTGACTCGCATTGCTGTTTGCTGCAAGATACAAAAAGCCGCACATGAGTCATAAAATAAATTCGTTTCAACGCCTCGTTTAAACTGCCTTTTTTCTGGCTTAAACATATTCCACGCCACAGACGGCGCAAATAAAAATATACAAATTATAAAAAATGCGTGAAAAAATAAAGAAAATAAACAGCGGGCGGATAAAGGTATAAAAGCTGAAAATATGAGCAACCATTCGCAATGTATCTTTAAGATACACAGCGATTAAATGGTACTTGGTAATTTATATTCATATTTCGTGCAAATTTGCTCACTTTAAACTTTATTTATTTAAATTTAATTTCCGTTTCGTCTGCTTTAATATTAAATATTTACTTGAGTTTTTGTAGCCAACTGCCACGACCTGTTCGTACGTTGAGTCATTAAGATACGCTTGTAGATAGTTAAAATATTTGCGAGCTGCAGTCAGCGCTGAATCGATTGAGTTGAAGATCTCGCATTATATATTTATATATGCATATATATAGTATAGTTTATATACATAAGACTACACCTTGCACGCCTCTTGCATTTTAATAGCTATGATAATTTTGCGGTTGTTCGTTGAGATTGTTTTGGGAGTCAGAAAACATGACAAGTGCTAGCGCATGTTCAGCTCAGAACAGATCAGAATATAATGAAAGAAAATGCATATAAATCGTATAGAAAGCATAGCACAACCTCTAAAAATGTTGTATAGATAACTAACAAGTTTATACTCTGTTTTACTTAAATGTAATGTCTAAAGATATTTAACTTCACTTTTATTTAATTTATGCGATATTTTGTAGTCTAAAGATATTTCACTTTTTTTAATTTTGAAAAAAAAAATCGTTTCACGTTTTAGCTTTAATTTAATCAAAACTTAAGTTCGCTTCAAAGCGTATCTCAAATTTCAGAAACTCTTTACAAATTATTTCCTTGAACAGAATAGAAACAGGAAAAAAAAACAATTTTTTTTTAGAGCATTCTATATTTTGATATCCTTATGTTAGTTAGTAAGTTGGATGGCGAAATGATTAAAAAAGAAAGTTAAAAAAGTCTAATTTTTTGCTAAAATATGATACGAATAAAAAAAAATATAAAGAACTTTTATTATTTCGAACCTGATGTTTCATTTTATTCATATCTTGTGACGACATTATTATGAAAAACTTTATTATTATTATTTAAACTTAGCTAAATAAACATTCAGTAAATATAATATTTCTATATCAGCAGTTTATCTGATATAAGATTTTTTGACTGCACTGCAACTATAAATTAATTCAATCTAATATGAATTTAACAGCAGCTCTGTGTGCCAACTTTCAACATTAATTTGTTAAGTTGGCTGCAGCTGCCATTTGAAGTTATTTATCGATACGTTTCGATTACTCGAACACTTAAAATTGTCGCTCGATTGATTTCGTGACCTCGTTCACTGCACTGTTGAATCACTTTTCTAATGATGTAAACTTTTTCTATAAACTCGAGACTCGTTAGGACCAAGCCAGGCAGAAGTGCTTGACGTAACCGCAACTGAACGCTCGGCGGGCACATGCCGCAGGCTTAACAAATGTTTGCATATATATTGTGAGCTCGGTTTCTATTTACATTTCAATCTGCAAGTACAAAGCCGAGGCAAAAGCCAAGAGACGTCCCACTGGGACAGTGTCATTTACAGCATAGCTCGCTCTCACTCACTGTTTCTCTCTCTCTTTCTCTCTCTCACTCTTGCTCTCATCACCTGACAAAGTTTTGCCACAGAATTTTTGCCGTAATTTATGAGAATTTATTTTTACACATTTGTCGAAGGGAAATAATTAAAGAACATATTTTTACATCTTACACAAAGCTTAAACATACATTTATAAATTGCCATTGACTTTCCAATATTGTTAGTTTCTATTTGAACGAAATTCATCAGGGACTCGCCCTACATTTATTTTCTCTGTAAGCACAAAATGTGCCTAAATCTGGATATATTTGCTATGAGTGTTGGCTTGTAACAGACAGGCTAAGGCTAAGGTTCTTTAAAAATAAAAATAATAAAAAATACTAGATTCTAAATTTGGTTTATACAAATATGAAATATATATATATATTGAATAGAATCAAAATATAATTTTTATAAATTTTCTTTATATTCCCTTTGAATATATTATAGAAAATAGATGCTAGAGTTAGCATTTTTTAAATACGTATACCACAACCTAAAAAACCATACTCTACATTATTATTATAAAATACCAAAATGCCGATTATCAAGTATTTAAAACATTCCAATTAATAATTGATTAAACTATTCACATGTTGTACATAAGAGCATAATTTATTTAGGATATCTATCGATCGTTCAGCCTCCGTTCTAACATCCTCACTTATTTAGGTTTGCGGCATCTAATGAAATTCGAAGCAATTAAAGAATGCCAGCCGCCGCATTGGGAATATATGGCAATAAAACTTATCACAGGCTGTCGAGAGCTCTGACACTGATTGAAAAATATAAACTGTCTGGCAGCAAGGACGCAGCCAGCACATCAGGGCAGAAAGAGACGAAAGATAAATGAGACAGAGTGAGAGGGAGCGAGGGAGCGTGTGAGAGGCTGAGTGATGGCTTCGCATGTTATTAGCATTTTTGCACACATGCATAAATTATGCAAAGCCCGGCGTAGACATCAAAATGTATTTCAAATATTTGGCTGGCGAAAGTGTTGAATATTTGCCAGAGCTCCTCGGGCTGCCAGGACGTGCATGCGAAAAGGCGCATTTAGTATAATCTAACGGTAAGAGAAAGTTTTGCTTGCTTTTGCTCCAGCTCCTACCTAATAATGCCAGGCAAATGCCGTGTTGGCCAAATATTTTTCTAAATTTATTATGTTGCACTTTAAGTCAAGTTTGTAGTTGATATGAGAGCTTACCAGAGAGCTTATGAGGCAAATAAAAAGCTATATTTACCAATAATAATAATAATAATAAGAATCTAGAAAAACAACAACAGTTGTGATTTAAAGAGCTTTCACTTGTCAAAATCAGATAAAGCTTTAAAAGTTCATTTAATATTTATATGTGGCATTTATTTACTCTAAGCCTTGACTCACTGTATACTAATTGAAAGATAGTCTAAAACTGCCAGCAATTAAAAAGACATTAAGAAAAACACTTAAAGACGACTTAACTGCTTGGAACATGACAGCTAACAACAGCTTCAGCAACACATGGGAGTTTTAATTAGGTAATTTAAGATTCATATGCGACAATTCTAGCTTAGCATCAAAAAGTTCCTTATCTCTGTAAGTCTCTATATTGTTCTGTAGTCAAGTGAACATTCTAGAACAATGGAAAGTTTGGAATATCAGAGGTCTGCAGATCTATTGATATATTTACATTATAAAGTATACTAAGCTCAGGAATGTGACTGCATATAATATAATTACAATAGATATTATGCCTAGCACGAGTTCTCACTGCATGTAAACCCCAGAAAGATCTAATCTGAATTCTACTATACAAGATAATATATGTATATATACTATGCATATTAAACACAAATTATATATAAAATACAAACATCAAACGACTCATTGTTCTATTTATCAAACTGATTATTTAGTTTGTAATAGATTATAAACTTCCCCGAACTATGAATAAATAATAAATATGTATATACGCTATAAAGCTAATTATTATATACGAATGCTAAAGCTCCTTGCTCTATCTTCTTCCACTATCGCAACATTTCCATTTCAAATGTAAGCTTTAGAATGTGCTCCATTCATTGAGCTTCTAAATAATTTCACACAAAGCCGTTGCAAAGTTCGGGTCCATCAAAAGGAATATACTATGCACTGCATGCAAGTAAAGGAGGAGAACAAACTCAATTTCAATTAGGGACTGTAGATAAAAACTAAAAACAAAATAAAATTAAAACACTGCTGAAAGCTTCTCTTTTGAGCTCGAGCTCGAGTCGCACTCTCGGCCTAAGCTCAGCTCGAGTTGACTCGATTCGATGCTGCGACTCGGTTAAAAGTTGACAATTAAAAAGTTTGCTGCTAGGATTTTGTTGCTGTTGTGATTGTTGTTGTCGTTGTTCTTATTGTTGTTGTTGCTGTTGCCCTTGCAGTTGTTGTTGTTGATGTAGTTGCTGCTGCTCTTCTTTCTGCTGGCTGTCCAAATGAGTATTTTTTCCTGTCAACAGAAGCAGCGCAGACAAAGTTGGAGCCAACTGCAAAACTGTGCAAATTAGTTTTGTTTTTAATTTAGCATGATTTAAATTATTCCCCATGCTTTGTCCTTTAGCAACTGCTGACGACTCGAATTCTTCGCCTTTGCCTGCGCCTTCTGCATGTGTTTGACTAGTTGGCAATATTAAAATTCTTTCAACAAGTTGTCGCTGCGCTGACAAGCGAGCGAGAGAGATGGCAGTATGGAGTCATCGAGCTTTTTGAGTCAGTTCTTTAATCAAATTAAAGTTACATTTTCAAAGCTGAAGCCAGTTTTGCAGGCGATGTGGACGTAGGCGTGTGGGCGGGCAACAACGACGGCGACGGCGACGGCGACGTCGAAGGCAACGGCGACAACGATGACGTCTGCCACAGACAGACTGATAAAACAACAACTCACAGACGCACACACACACTTACCTTACTGGCCGCTGCGACTGCGCTGCTTGCAGCGTTGTCGAAAACTGGTTTTGTGTTGGCTTTGCTGCTGCTGCTGCTGTTGCTGCTTCGTTTGCCGCTGTTTGCTTTTTCTGCTTCTGCTCTTGCTTTTGTGCTTGTGTATTGGTGGAGAAGTAAGCACTTTTTTCAATACCTTTTCATTTGTTGCGAAATATACTCGACGTCTGTCAATGTGTTTGTGGTAGTTGTTGCTGTTGCCGCTGAGCCATATGCTACTTGCAATTAATTAAGCCCAACAATTGGCCAGCAAACAAAAGAAATCAACGCGACACACGGCAAACACGATACACAAATGCAAATATAGGCGAAAACTCAAGCGCACACACAGACGCGCACATACATGTATGTATGTAGATGTATGCTTGTACGTATGTATAACCTGTGTGCTTCACTAGTCGCGCGCGCCTTTTGCTCTGGCGTAGGCGGCAAGTGTGCGTGCGAGGAGCAGGGGGAAGGTTGGGCAGTTACCGCGCCACGCGCGAAGACGACAAAACGAGTATGCGATTTGAGAGTGCGCGAGAGACAACGATGCGCTGACGTCCGCACAGCACAAAATTTATAAACAAACTGAGCTGGCGGCGACGTTGGCGTCGACGTCGCCATTGCCGGCAGCCAACGCCAACCAGGTTGCGTTTGAACTTTGGTCGAGAACTTGTTTGCTGCCCGCTTGTGTGTGAGCGTCGCTCTGCGTGAGTGTGTGTGTGTGTGACTCCAGTTGTATGAGTGGGTGGCGCGAAGAGCGGCTTAGAGCGCGACGAACGGCACAGTGGGACGAAAGCCTGACGAAGCGCAAGTGTATTAACAATAAAGTCTAAAATATGGAACTTTCTTGAAAAAGTAAACTTTTTGTCTAGACTTTTTGTCTAGACTTTTTCATAAAATGTTATTATTAATATTAATAACTATATATATAAAATTATATTATATTGAAGGCTTAAAAGTAAGTTAAAAAGTAAGTTAAATGAACTATAAACAATAGAGTAAATATTAATTTATTTAGTTTATATCTTATGACTAATCTCAAAGTACACAAAAATAAAAATACAAAACAAATTACAACCCATAACTTGTTAACTCGCTAACACACATATACACCGCTGCCGCTCCAACTTCATTGTCGACTCTCGCTTGCAACATGTTCAAGTTCGATGCGCTGCATTAGCATGGTTACATTTTAACATGTTGGCATCGAGGCAACCAGCACCAAATGCAACAACAACAATATTGGGCAGCAGACAAGAACTGTTGTAAAGGGTATATGCGACTGTGGAATAGATATAGTATAAATGCCAATGGAGTATTTAACTCTTTAGCTAAGAGTCTATTTATATATAGATAATGTTAACTCAAAGGCAAAGCTCAAGTTGAACACTGAAAAAATGATATCGTTCAACCACACACACAGTTCTTCTAATTCGAGGGTATTTTCTCGTCGTGTCCAACTGCGAGTTCATGGATTTGTGCTTAGCTGTTGCTGCTAGCTTAGCGACAGCGCTGTTGACGTTTTTGCTTTAGAATTTTTGTTGTTTTTTCGCTCTTTTTCTTATTTTTATGTATTTTGATTTTGTGTTAATTTCTTGTGCTGCCGGCTGTCGCCGTAGCTGTCGCAGTTGCCGTCGCTGCCGACGTCGCTGCTGTCGCTAAGTCAATTTTAAGGTTTATTTGAATTTCATTTTTTTGTGTGTAGTTTTTCCTCTGCTTCGGTTTGTTTGTCTTCTTTCACTTTTTGTCGTTTTCTCGTTATATTTTTGTTGTATATTTTTATTTTTTTATTTTTCCTAGGTTTTTTTTTCGTTTGTCGCCTGCCGCTGTCGCCTGGCAATATTTATGTTATTTTTAGTGTTGCATGTAAATTTGTGTGGCATCCACGCCGCGGCTACGGGGCGCGTCGCGTCGTCTCTATGCTAATGAGGCAGCTTTTATGCCGGGCCATAACTGGGAGTGGAGCACAGTGCTCAATACATTCAATTGCCTGTTGCGCAAACTAATAACAATTTAATTTTCAATCGAATTATGCAGGCTTTGATGGGCACACACAAACAGGACACACAAATACATATACTTACATATATGTACATACATACATATTTACATGTACATATGTAGCTAGACAATGGACTCAAATTTTAAGGCCATTGAATTGCAATATGCCAAAAGCAATCTGGCACTGCCAATAAGCTTATAGATCTACCTACTTCCAGTCATGCCACAAAATTACACAAAACATTCCTTAGACCAAATTGCGCATACGCAGCTTGAGCTGCCTTTAGAAACTGCATTTTGCATGTCAAGCCTTAAACAAGCTGAAAGGGATAATAATATCATACTATATTGGAATTGCCAATGGATTTTCCATTCATTCAAATGCAAATAATTGGAAGACAACTCTCTGGTGCTAGTATTATTATTATATTGATATTTATATTTATTTTCATATATAATATATTTATATTATATGTAATATTTATTAATATTATTATACATTTATATTTGTTATTATTTTGTAAATATATTTATCTTATATGTTATATTTAATAATATTTTTATTATGTATTGATATTTAGCTTTTAGGTAAATTAATAAAAAAAAAATAAATACAAATTAATTGTGTCTCATAAAAAAAAAAAACTAAAAAAAAATTTTATATTTATTTTTTATTTGTTATTTTTTTTTTTTTTTTGGTAAGACGAACACGTAATGCTATGATAGACACTGACTTCATTGGGCTGGCTTATTGATAACGATAATTAAAGCAAGGCACAAAGGGCTTGCTTGGTGCACCTTTTGTGTGGCCCAAATCCACGGGCAAAGCAACACAATCAACAAGGACAACAACAGTTAGGGAAAAGCTTAGAACGCTGCACACGAACAGTTGGCCACGTTAATGATGCTGCACGCTCGCGGCTGTATGCTTGCCAGTGTATGTGTGTGTGTGGGTTTGTGTGTGTCGGTGACTGATAGAATGTGGCAGGTGCAGCAGCAGGCACCAAATGCACTCATGCAGCTTGATTGCCCACAGACATTTGCCAATGACAGCAACAGGAAAAAACTTTTAATCGCAACTACATGTTGGTCCCGGCAAGACACTAACTGGGCTCCAACTGCAGCTCCTGCCGCTGCTGCTAAGAGTAACCAAAGTGGGCGTGGCAAGTGGGGTAAGCCAAAAATGTTGTAGGTTATGCAGAAACGTAGACCAGACCCGTATTCGGCATTCGTATTGGTCTCGGCGCCGTGCGCAAATTGGCCCGTATAACACACGCACGCAGACAGCTATATAGACACACACACACACACACACACGCACGCACACACAGCTAGGTAGAGCCCATTGAACGCTTAGTTATTGGGTTTATATCGGTCCATTGGCTGCAACTTCTGCTTAAATGGCTGCCACGCATCGAACCCAAGCACTGCGCTAGAGAGCGTTGCAGCACAGAAAGAGAGCTTCTTAAGCTTAAATGATGCAAAGGGTTAGAGTGTGAGAGACAGAGACAAGGATAGTGTGATTGAAGAATAGCATAAGCTTCAAGTTTGAGAAGAACTTTAGTGATGCAAAAGACTTTTAGCCAAAGTTTTACTTGATCTAGAAATAGTTAACAAATATTTAACAAAGTTTCAAACATTTTGAGACATGTTTGAATTATTTGGTAATTTTATTTATTATTTTACGTTTAAATTAGTAAATAAAAATTAATAAAAAAAAGATTAAAAATAAAATAATTAAATAATCTAAACCTAAATTTTTAAAAATTAAAGAAAAAATTAAAAATAAAAAAATTAAATAATCGAACACTAACTGTAAAATAATACAGAACTAAGCATCCTCCTAATAAATATATCAAAATAATAAAAATAAAAAACATTTTCTTTCATTATTGATATTCCCAAACTTAAATGTATCACATCAACCAATAATATATTATTATTTCAACACTCCCTCTTAAAGTTCCCGTTAATTCTGATTGCCAGCAGCAACTGATTGTTAAATTCCACATTAAGCTGAGTAATTTAAAGTCTAGACTTGGGGAATGGCTTAAACGGCGTTGATTGGCATTGGGCCATTAAACACCTATGCTAATTAGCTGAGCTGCTCTCTCCACAGCCATTCATGGGCTTCGGTCTTGACAGCTGTTTATCACTCATACGCCTCGTTGGCCGCGTCATTGGCGCTCATTACTAACGCGCAGCGCATGAATTGCAATTTATACACATTTCTCGCAGATCATACTGTGGTTGTTGTTATTGTTGTTGTTGCTCTGCTTGTTGTTGCCATTGGGCGCATCTGCCAGCTGCGGTCTAATTAGAGCGTTTTGTCTGGTTCTGCCTACCGAGCGCATTTTGGCGCCGGTTCGCGTCCAGCAAATTGACATGATTTATGAAACGGCTGTAGATAAACATTAAATATAAAAGTTGCCAAAAAAAAAAAACAAGAAAAAACAAACTATTATCCACTGCAGGGTAATGAGGTCCATCGCAGTAGAGTTTAAATTGGATGCGGAGCCATGCAGGCCGCCGCTTAACCAAAAACTCACAGCTGTCCACGGATGTGCGTGTGTGTGTGTGCATCCTAATGACCCAAACGGATTACGCCTCGCTCTGCTGGCATTTAATATTTTTTCAATTCATAAATTTGAATAAGCCGCGCGATAAAAAAATGGCCAGCCAGCAGAGGCGTTGAGGCATCCCTTTTGCGACCTTCCTCTTGTTGCTCCTCTTTAATGCGACGATATAAAATTTAATTTTGCATAATTAATGTGCCACTACAGCCCGAACATGACCAGAAGAAAATTCATTAATATGATTTAGGCGCCCCGCAGCAAAAAACAAAAAATAACCGAAAAAGGACAAATTCCCCCAAGGGCCCAAAGCTATTTAAAGTATATTTGTTTGGGTCGCAAACGCCCCATGCATGACTGACTTTTGGGCAACCCTTGCGCTGCCCTTGGCCCAAAGGGCTGGAGCCCAGCAAAAAAATAACAAGAAAAAACAACACAATGAAAGAATAAACACAAATCTATAGCCAGTTATGTCGCATGGCCTAAAAGTTGGAGAGAGACAGAAGAGAAAAAAACAACAAATCAAAAATTTCTAAACAGAGAAATACACTGTGATGACAGAGAGACGAAAGGTGAACATTAATTTAATTAATTTCAAAATAATTAATAAATGAATAAAATGAAATGAATTTATACAAGTTTTTAAATTTTGTATATATAGAATTTTGTATTGTTATAGGTCAGATATTTATTATATTACTAAATATATTTTGAATATACGGTGTATTTTTTTTTAAATTTTATGTAATAATATATATAATATATTTTATACTTTTTCTTTCTGTTCTACATATACATTATTATTTGAAGAAAAAAATACAAGAAATTTAATTTATAAAATAAAATAAGCCAGAAATATCATTGTGAAAAAATTTCTTTAAAATTAATTTTATTTAAATTTTTGTTTGTTTTTAGTTTTGCATATATGACTAAAAAACTAAAAAAAATCTAAA